>JAPDEQ010000039.1:0-283863 GCA_027569205.1 Aspergillus kassunensis
AGACATAACTTTTGAACCGTGGAAATAGCAGAAAACTCTGCATAAATCTCGGTGATCGGAAGTCGGAATTCCGACTTCCTAAATAGGAAAGTGTCACGTATAACTAGTGGTCACGTAGGGTCGACACTTTGTAATCCAAGCATTGGTAATGTCACTGTTGAGATCTCACTTAATTTATCTATGTTCATATCGATCCTGTCTGTATGCGTTTCTGAAGCGTAAGCTCAAATTATATAAGTGCAGATGGTTCTGTCTTCCACGGGCCATCTGATCCGCACCTGATTCTCTGTCTAGGGGTCATTCACCACCTGCCCCTTGGCGCTTGCTTGTTCGGACTATATTATCTTGCTGACACAAGTGTTTACACTCAGGATTATTGGACTGCAATACTTTCGTGTTCTGCGGCCAGAGCGCAGCTTTGCGAAATACGCAGGCCGCAGTTAGGGCAAGAGTCTTGCAACGTCTCATCGGTCCAAGGTAAGGAGCGCTGTGTATGGTCAGGATCGGGTCAAGGTAATCTTCTCGCATGTCCGGGGTAGGTATTCTATTTTGATATCCCTTGGCGTGAAAGACAACCTCCACTGCCGTGAAACGCTTCTTTCTTTGTGTCGGGGCTCAGGTAGCACAACTAGCGACTGAGCATTTTCCAAATGCATCACTCAGGCACCTCAGCTCCACGGGCTTCTTTCTTTCAAGGCTCCGAGTCCCCGAGTCCCCGCATCCCGATTATAAGCCCCTTTGCCGCCATACCTGGGCGCGGCCGTGTTTGTCTCGCCAACATTAATCGGTCAGTATCAAACGATGTCCCGAACTTGCACCCCGTCCGGTGACAACATCTTCAGAGTGGAAAACCAGACAGCAGTCGACGCGCTTGCAGAGTGTACGACCATTAATGGAACGATTTTCCTCTCGGGGAACTACACGGGTCCATTTTATCTCCCGAATGTCCGAAACATCACTGGAGATCTATCGTGGGAACGGAATACCGGCGGCGGCGACAATCCTGCGCCGTCTTCGATCGATCTGCCAAATCTACAGGCCGTGAAGGGGTGGTATATGGGAAGAATCGAGACCCTGGCGAACGTGTCCGCGCCGAAGTTGGAAACGGTGCGGTGGTCTTTGGACTTGGGGTATGTTCACGATGTGGATTTGCGGTCTTGGACGGATGCGGAGATTTTGCGTATTGCGGGAAATCTTTCTAGGTTGGTTTCTCTGTCCCTATTCTTTCTTCTTGGATAATGTGGTTGCTGATATTTTACCGGGGATGCAGTCTACGACTCGATTCATTACGGGAGATTCGACAAAGCGCTCGTATCTGTAACATGGATAATTGCGACTCGTCCAACGCCCCGACCACAGCGCTCAATCTCTCTTTGCCTTCACTAGAGACCGTGGGCGATATAGAAGTGCAAGGGAGACTTTCAAAGTACGTTTCCACTCCTCTCATGGACCTGCGAAGTGCTCACGGGCTAATCAGGCTGATGTCATAAGCTTAGCGATGCCCAAACTCCGCGACGTAAGAGAAAGTGAATACGGCTTCACCAACCTCAAAGTCATGACAGGCGGCGAGCCACCGCTTGACCTCGCTTTTCCGGAGCTGGAGTATGTCGGCGGGAGTATATCTCTAGAGGGTGATATTGGAAGGTGACTTTGTCCGTTCTATACAGAGTCGGATGACGTTGCTAATAACGCCGCAGTGTATCTCTGCCTAAGTTGAACACCAGTATGGATACTTGGTTTGTTCTTCGCGCTCGCCACCCGTTGTATGTCATTCTCCCCTTCGAGGAGGCATCGTTCATTCATCTAGCCGGTAACATTTCAAGGTACGCTTCAGGAAGCGCAGTACAAACAGGATATTGCAAGCTAACCAATTCCCGCAGTGTCCAGTTGCCCAATTTGCAAAATATCACCAACTTCCTCGTCGAATCGGATCTCCGCCTCGACTGTAAGTACTTGCAGCACACAATCATGGCCGCGGCAAATAAGACGGAGGACTCGGTTCGCTGCGAGTCTGCAGGAAATCCGTCGTCAGACTCAGAGCATCATCTTAGTCTTGGTGAGAAAATTGGAACTGGCGTCGTGGTTAGTATTGTTGGGTTGGCGGGGATCATTGTAGCGCTCTTATTTCTCTGGCGGAGACAGCAAAGGGCGATTTCGAAGACACTCTCTCTTGAGAACGGGCCGCCGTCGTTTGCAGAGGGGCGCGATAGACTTGATGATTTTGGGGACTTTGAGGATATGTCAAGGAGGAGATATAGTGCTCGATGATGCTTGCCGAATTGCACAGGGGGTGAAGAATAGGTTGTCAATCCTGCGATATCTCTGCCGTTGGGCTTAATTCCTTTGGGGGAATAGTTAACACCATGCCTAAGCAGATAAATCGGGCTATTAACGGTCTCAAAGACCCAGATGCTACATAGTGCGGGTCGAAGCTTTGCGGAAATGATGTTGTAGTGCTTTACAAACACTATGCTTTGCTAAGTTACGTTACTCGGGGTGTCCACCGCAGGCTGGGCAGTATCCCTGTCATATACGAGGTTATATAACGAGTTGCAGTATCAGACATAGAACCATCACTAATTATTCTCGAAAACATGGGCCGTGTGCCGGGTAAACGCATGATTTCTATTCTGGGATACATTGTCGACCTCCAGCTCGGCCCTAATGTATTTCTCCCGCGGCATGGCTGAGAACCTGGCAGCAAAATCGCTTCCTCAATTCGCCTCCGCGCCAACATTGCTTCTCAAAAGTTGATCCATGACGCTATCCCCCAAGCCAATATCATCTTTACCTGCGTCGGCGACGACACCGTCATCGTAGATCATCAACAAAAGCGTGCCCTCCCGCCTTGATACAACGACATCAATCGCAGAAGAGACTCAAGCTCACGGTCCATTCATACCAGCTCCCGTATCCGGTGTGCCCGCTATGGCTGAAGCCGGCCAGGGTATCTGCGTCCGAGTCGGTCCGAATTAGGGAATAAAGATCTTACAACATTATGCATTTAATATTGCCTCACGGACTAGATACATCGCCAGTTGACAGCTCGCCAGCTAAAGCCGCCGCATTTCCTCTCACACAATCCTCAAACCCTAATAACCCAACCCCATACGCCTCTTTAAGCAATTTCTCGGCCCTATCGATCCCCTCGAAAAGACTGAGGTCCCGTCCGTTGTCTGCAACGCTCGCCCACGACCTCTCCGGGAACAATTTCCGCATTTCAGTAACAATATCATTTATCGTGAATGGTCCCGTTACGGCGAAAATCCGTTCACCCTGGACAGCCGGATTCATCAACGCAATAACATGCAGCCGCGCATCATCCTGCACGTGCACGAAATGCTGAGGTGGGACATCTTTCAGGGCATCATAATTCGAATCCCAGAGTGCTTTGACCCAGCTAGCAGATGTCGGATAACCCTGGTTCACGGGGCTGAGTATAGGGCCGAGATTGGCGTTTGGTAGGACTAGTTTGGTTAGTATGATAGAGAAAGATTAATCGCTAGAGGGTAGGTAGGTAGTAGGTTCTTACTTGTATTCACAACCAAGGAAGTCTTGTTCTCGTCTAACCATTGAGTTATCGCACGCTCGGCTTCTACCTTGCTAGCAGCGTAGATGGCGTCGCCGCTTGCATTAGGTTCCCAGGCTCGCTTGACGGATTCTTCATTAAATGTTCCAGCTGTGACGGTGAATTCCTTGCCGGGTTTTGGAAGCGTCGCTGCGAATGAAGAGGATGTATATACGAAGCGCTTCAGAGAGGGCTCTTTCGCTGATGCGGCCAGTGCGTTGATGGTACCCTTGACTGCTCGGGGGATCGCGATGTTCGGGTCCGTAGAGTGGGTCATGTCGTTTGCGACGTGGATGAAGCCGGCGGCGCCTTATGGTTCTGTTAGTTCATGTACCCTGTTAGTGTTCAGTAGATACAGGTCTGTCTTACCATTGACGGCCTGGTCAAAGGCACCGTCGGCTGTCATGTCTGGGACATCGACTAGTTCGAATTGATCTGCGCCATATTTACTCTTGAAATA
This sequence comes from Aspergillus kassunensis, assembly GCA_027569205.1. Classification (NCBI taxonomy): domain Eukaryota; kingdom Fungi; phylum Ascomycota; class Eurotiomycetes; order Eurotiales; family Aspergillaceae; genus Aspergillus; species Aspergillus kassunensis. The sequence continues at coordinate 4,029 of JAPDEQ010000039.1, forward strand.
GTCTTCAACCCAGCGGCTCTTCTCCTTGCTTCGGGCAGTTCCGCGGACTTTGTAGCCTGCGGCGAGGGTCTGGTCTGCGACATGGGAGCCGATGAAGCCGCTGACGCCGGATATGACGACCCAGCTGCCGGAGGGGATGGCGGGGTTTTTGATGCCGGTGATGGTAGTCATTTTGGGAGATTGTGAGAGATGAATTGGGTGGTTCAGCTGCAGGTTGGGGTAAAAGGGGCTAAATACAAGGGTACGGAGACTTTTGGATGACTTCATGCCGAGTCGGACTCTTGATTTTTGTAGATGCATAAGCAGGTGTAAGCAGGTGGGTGGAGTATAAAAGAACAAAAAAAATGACAAGGGTGGGATTCGAACCCACGCCAAATTAATGACGCGGAAACTTGATAACAAGAGGAGGATTCGAGTGGAAGCCTTAACCGCGCGCCTTAGACCGCTCGGCCACCTTGCCTGTTGATGAAACTTCGGGGGAGGTTTTGCATCACCAGGCTGCGGACTCTCCTCGACTGAGGGCCTTCGAAGTCCTTCTGAGCTGAGGTCTCTACGGATACTATTCTGTCTTCGTAAATCAGTTACTGCCGGTTAGAAGACAATTTAAAGGCCTAATTAGCTTATCTGTCAACCCAATCAATATGGTTGTGATTATGCTCGGATATATATTTTGGACTCACCTGTTGACAAATCACCCACTGAGAAGTTCTTCATTCGAATTCTGGACGAAGCTCGGAATTAGCTGCAATCCGGCTTACATTAAGGTCACCCTACTATACTAGAACATAAATAGCATACGACAGTCTTCTCTAGTACACGCCGTACTCGACAGTCGAGACACCATTTCTTTATATGTCCCCATGTCGGTTCAACGCCGACACAACTGTAGTTGACCGTCACGACGCTCGGGGGAAAGGTTCTGTTGAGCTCATGCAGTGAGCGATGTGATCTTAGTGCCGCTAGAAAGTCCAGGCTTGAGGGAGTATGACAATGTACCAAAACTGTCACAGCGATAAGTCTGCGAAATAGATAATTAGATTTCTGCCTTGCAGGGCTATGTAATTAAAAAAACAACCTCTTCATACAGTAGCATCATTGGTCTAGTGGTAGAATTCGTCGTTGCCATCGACGAGGCCCGTGTTCGATTCACGGATGATGCATATTTTTTTATATTTATTTTTGTTCCGCTTCATAGTTCCTCTCCTAGACAGTCTTTACTCGACAGGTGCCTTGTATACGGCAAAAACGCCTCTACAGACAGACGCCTTTCGTGATAATCTTCGATAATGGTATTATAGGTAGGCTGTGGAACAGTTTTCGCCAATGACAAGCACCGGTTACAGGGATCACACATGCATCTCTTGACGCCCAAGCAGTGATGATGTGGCGGTGCAAAACCAGACAGCAAAGCCGACCCCGACACGAGGATGAGGTGTTTTAAGATCAGTCCTTTGCCCCAACCTCTCTCTTGATTTGAACATCATCCTGTTTGCCGAGACATTGACACCCGGAAATATGTCATTCGGTTTCAGTGTCGGCGATATCGTGGCCGGCGCAAACATGGCCTTCCGTCTCTATCATGCCCTCTCGGAGTCTCGCGGCGCTCCAAGAGAATATCATTTCATAACGTCCGACCTCCTCGCTGTGCACAGAGTCCTACTACAGGTTGAACAGCTGCGCGCATCCAATCAACTTGCTCTCTCAACCCTAAATGGTATTCTCTTCCTTACAACCGGGATAAATGAGGCCATGGAAAACTTCATGGTCGAGTTTGGCCAATATAGGAAAAGCCTGCAGGCTGGGGGCTCTGGGAATGCTCTGGAAGATGCTTTTAGGAAAGCAAAATGGAGCATTAATATGCCTGGTGAGGTAGGTTTGAATGGAACAGGGTGTTCCCGTATCCATATACTTACTGACTGACGTCTCTGGATGTCCAATATAGGTCGAAAAGCTTCAAAATACCCTTCATACAAACCTCCTTTCGCTGGGCATTCTCGTCCAATTAGCCTGCTATTTTAAGTATGATTTCACAGACATCTCTATTACAATACTAAGGTTTTTTTATAGTACCGAGTATGATTCAATTTTATCAGCTTCTTTGGGCCTACCCCTAGCCAGTTCTGCCACCAGGTTCCCAGGGATTCAAACAACTGCCCTTATTGATAGCTCCGGGACAGCCGCTAGCCCAAGTATGTACAAAGCTCCTGGGTAGCAGTCCTTGATATACTAAACAATGTATGTGTGCACTAGATTACAAAAAGGGCTCGAACCCTGTAGATTTCTTTCGCCCAGGCCAGGTCTTTTCCGTTGTAATCAGCTCCACATTGGCTCGGGGACAGTCAATATACACTAAGCTCAATGGGGGAGATTTGCCCTTGAGCTCAATCCCAGACTTGAAAGAACAGCGAAAAGAGCGTGATAGACGGCTCCAGAAGAGACTGGAGCAGATGCTCGATCTACCCTTGACTGAGATGTTTCAGTATGCTACCACGCTGCCGCAGAATGATGATTTAATCGAATGCAAACTCTGCTGCGGACGCACGTATAGCAAAGACATGTGGGTGGATGAACATTTTCGAATAAGGCATTGGGGGACATTTCAACGTCTGCCGCCGATCAGCAGCAATAATCGCAGCTCAAGCATAATGGCGCCATTGTCGATAAACAACATTCATAGGCCTTATCCGATCCTCACGGATAAGGAGATCATGGATTCCTTAAAGCCGGGAGAAAGAGGTCCTGCACCAAGCACCACATCGGATCCTTGGATTGGGGCTGTTATGATCCGTCGCCTTGTTGTAGTTGAACAGGGAACTGAGTCTTGCCTTTGCTTGGGAATTCATACGTAAGTCAGACAGACCCTTACCATAGAACCTCTCCCACGCATATGCTCAACGACTAATGATTTCTGTATAGCTATGCTGGCAGAGGGTGTTCTGGCCAAGATGATCAGGATCAATTTGCTATACTACATTCATCAAAATATATACCTTCACCACTGGAGGGGGAAACCAAGATGCGCTTTCGGCCGGTACGCCTTAAACCAGAACATCCATCTACAGCGCTACCTAGCACTGCACGCATCCATTTCTCTCGTCTCTATGAGGTTACACATGATGTTGACCTTAAAAGTATTGGCTTGATTCATGATGCATCAATGGAGACGTTGTTGTCGCAGTTTAGCTCGACCTCGCGCTTTCACAAGGGACCGGGGGTTGAATCCGGCGACACCGCGAACACTATCAGCCAGGGAATTACCACGGAGTCAAGCGTATCTCCAGCAGATCTTGAAGTTGTTAAGGATATCCAAGGAAATCTTGATCAAGTTCTGGGCAGTTCAAGACAAACTCTAGGCAGAAGACGAGGTCGCCGAGAGATACTAACATACCAGTAGCCACACACGGATCAGTCTAGGAGGGGGAAACCTTTGTTCAGGATTACTTAGGCTTCGTTCATATTCTTCTACATTGTGGAGCAGGTTGTTTCTGGATGCCAACCAGCCTGGATGGTCTTTAACTTAAATAAGCATCATACAAAGTGACCCTATTTGATGGGCTACCAAGCATCATGATGGCTACAGTTTGAAATATCTCACTCATCCTGCTAAATATCATAAACTTTGGCCCTATTAACAATACCGGAATATGACAAGCGCAGAACGAATGATCCAGGCTGCAAGGAAGAACAACATGTTGACAGCCACGGCGCCAGAGAGGGTAAATGATTTGATAGAATCGATGCCGTGAGAAATGGCCGATCCGGTGCTTTCAATAGTGCAACACCGCTACCAGACGGGAGAGGAGATGATGTTCGGACACTAATGCACATATTTGACATCGACTCCACTGATTCTCTCCGACAAAGGAAGGGATTCCCACTTCTCCTGGCGCACTTTATTACGCCAGACGTAGAACAGCTTCATACCGACGAAGAGGGCAATATTGGCTGAGCAAAGGCCCACGAGTGCCTTATTTGCCGTGTGGTCTATAATAAATCAAAGTCAATAGGAGAAGAAGAAGAAGATTATGAGGGCGATAAACTCACAATAAGGCTTATCCTCCTCCCGATAGATATTCACCGCAATGATACTCCCAACCTGATAGCACATGTTGTAGATTGCCGTCGAGACCGCACGCATACCGACGTTCTTGGCGTTTGAGGATGTCATACCGACGAGGATGCTGTGTGTATAAGGGATGCCGTTTATCCCGGTCAACATCGCGTAGCGGACCCAGGGGCTTGATGAGTCTGGGATACAAACGAGCGCGATGAAGAAGGGGAGCATCCAGACGTTGCTGAGGGATGCAACGAGAGAGCGTTCCTTGAATTTCTCCGACAGCCATCCGGCGATAAGCACGTTGAGTGCGAATAAGACGTAACCTGGGATGGCGAGGAGGTTGGCTTCTAACACTGTGTAGTCCATGCCGCGGAGAATGAGCGAGAGGTAGTTTGCGACGGGCTGGAAGGGGATCCATGCTGTGATACCGAGCTAGCTCATAGTTAGCAGTGGACGATGTACTATCTCCATTGTCCAGGCCGTAACGTACGATATATATTGGCCAGGCATCGACGTTTGTGATAGCGCCCCAGACTTCCTTTACACCGACCGGTTGGCGGTTGTTCATATCTCCCTTTGTCGGATCATCGCGTAGAAGCCGGTTTACCAAGACCTTTTCTTCCTCCTCCGTCCACCATCTGTTGGATCCATCTTCGCGGCGGAAGAGGAGGGCAGGTTGAATGATGGACGTCGACATGACTCCGGCACTGATGAAACCAATCACGATGCAAATCAGGCCTTCAATAAGAAATCTACCTCTTTGTTAGCGAATTCTTTCTCATACCGAGACGGACACATACAACCACTGCCATCCTGCCCAACCCCTAAGCCCGCGCATCTCGAGTAGACCACTGGCGAGTAGTGCGCCATAGGTCTGAGTTAACGGAATGGCTGTATAGAAAATGGACAGGCGAATCGGCAACTCGTTGCCCTTGTAGAAGTACGACAAGTAGAGCACCATCTCGGGAATAAAACCTCCCTGAAGGGCACCGATGATAGCTCGGAGGGCGAGGAATGACCCTCTCCCCGTCATCGCAGACTGAGCACAGCATGCTACTCCCCAGAGCACGATGCAAATGGGAATGATCCTGTCCGGTCCGAACTTCTTACTGATCAGGTTTCCGGGAAGCTCTGCGCCGAGAAAGCAGACGAAGAAGACGGTTTGGCCGGTGTTGTAGTCACTGTATGTGTTAGATAATCTGATCATGAGCGCGTAGGTGCTGCGTACTTGGTATCAATGCTCAAGTCATCCAGCTGCTTACGTTAGTATATCGATACACATGCAGCAGGCATGCTACTCACCATGTTGTCCGACACAGCTCGATTGATATTCCGACGAACTAGGTCCAAAGACGAGAACATAATCCAGACCCAGAGCATGATTCTGAGATCCAACTGCGGCCGAAAGAAGGCTTATCAGTCCAGTCCATGAAGTTTATAAAAAGGTAGCACCCATATCTCGACAACATCTCAAGAGAGCAAAGAAATAGAAATTACTTTCCATTTCAAACGTCGTTCGACCTCGGCAGTCCAGGTCAACGCAGGGTCAAACCTAGATCTGCCTTCATATTTGACTTGCTCATACACGTTTCTCCAATATACTGCGCGGGCGGGATCGGAGAAGATATGGGGCTCTGATGAGCCGAGTTGATCCTGGGGGGCGAATCCTTGCAGGCCATCTTCGGCAAATGCGGCGTTGATGGAAGGTTGGGTGGAGGGGATGCATGTTCCTTTCTCATCCCGAGTCGGTGTTTCAGGGCTGGTAGACATTTTGATCAATTGCTAGCTTGGTGATTGCTAAAGGATGTGTTTCCGGGGAGGGTACCTAATCTTTATAGTCAAAGGAGACCAAGCTCGCCATGCCCCGTTTATCGCACGAAATCTTTTACCTGTCGGATAAAACGATGTCAACGGGAATGGGGATTCGGCATTGGTTGCTCAACCTGGCAAGGGCCCAAAGCCTAGATAGCCACGAGGAATGACGGTGGCACCGCTAGATCCGCCGTAAAGATATTCGTATATCCATACACGGTGTGTACGGAGTATGTGTTTATAGTTTATAACCAGCATCCAATACCTATCCCGTAAAATGGCATCATCTGCAGTACCTTGTGTTGGGCTTTTCCTTGCACGTTCTATCGTTCCACGTTTAATAGCCCCTTAAGCCTACACCGTAAAGTCCATGGGCTTCTCCTCGGACCTGGGCATCAATCTTGGCTAATATGACGACTTATCATCATTAAATCACGACGACGTGGGATCCAATCATCCAGCCTTCATCCTCCATTGCATCATTTTTAGGTTGATGGTGACAGATAAGATCGAGTGCGGAGATCTACCCCTGTATCGAATCTCGCCGCTCTGGGGAAGATGCCATATCGACTGTTCATCACTTTGGAGTCCTGCAAGTGCATTTCCTGTACATCATGTCCCGCATCAACTTGGTCGAGACAACAGAAGTATTCCTTGCAATGACCTCAGCGACACCCACCGCGCGTTGAACAGCACTCTACTACCAAGAGCCTGCCAGATTGAAGTAGCCTTGACATAGAAATTATGGTGAAATAGCCGAAGCGAGGTAGAATATAAGGGTACATACGCACACAACACAACGATCTGAGAATATAAGACGAATAAAACTAACTGATTGAAGCCCTCAACAAGAAATACACCGTATTTCCGATAGATGTGCGACCTAGGTCACTCCTACGAAGTGAATCCCATTCAATCGCCGCGCACTTGAATCACGACTTTGCCACGGGCGCGTTGTGAGGCAATACGCTCATATGCCTGCACCGCCTCCTCCATGGGGAAGACCGAGTCAACAGGGATACGTAATTTGCCCTGCTCAATGAGGTGTACCAGATAAATAGCATCATCACGCTCCGGGGGTGAGCTAAACGAAATGTATCGGCGAGGTACCCCCCCCAGCCATGTGGGCAGCCAAGTGTTGGCAAGCATATTCCACGAGGTCAGCCCGATACCTTCCAGCATGCCGATGTTGATTAGCGCGCCCTCCGGCTTCAGGTAGGCCGGCGAGTGAGTAAAGAGTGCCTGCGTGCCGACAAGGTCGAGGATAAAGTCGAATGGGTGATCGCTGTATCTTTTTGCGAGATGGACCGGGAGTGGGTGGTGTTCGCGGTAGTTGATGAACTATCAACAGGTTAATCAAAGTAAGTACAGAGATGAGACAACTGGACTTGTATGGATGGATGGATGGACTCACCTCATCAACACCCAGCTCGCGGACCATTGTCTCGTTGCCACCACTGGCCACGCCGACGACTGTGGCTCCACGCATCTTGCACAGCTGCACAAGAACCGAGCCAACAGAGCCGCTGGCACCGTTAATGAGCACCGTGTGGCCCTCACGCACGCCCGCCGTACGGAGCATCTTCAGTGCAGCGCTTCCAGAGCAGTGGATGCCAGACGCTGAGGCCATGTCTATGTCCGTCATGTCCGCTGCAGCGTTGATGCGGGTGACCTGACTACTAGGCAGCCGAACATACTCGGAGAGTACACCGTGACCGAGGATCATTGCAGCGAGGGGATTCTGAAAGGCAATGACCTGCGTGCTTGGGCTGCGTAACTCTGTCGGAGCCCCCTCCCCCGCGCACACAATCTCCCCGGACAGTTCGAGCTCCGGTACCCACGGGCCGGTGAACGGCAGACGGGGAATTGTCTTCATCGCGAACTCGGTACTGGCCTGCAGGGAAACGTGCGATACGCGTATGAGCACATCGGATGACGAGCCGGTCGGCATATCGGGTGTTGGGACGGTGCATAGCTCGAGGGTGTTCTGGGCAGTTCCACGACACGGGCGCAACCAGGCTCGCATAGTGGATGGGATCGTCGGGGCCATTATCGCTGTTGCTTTCAAGTTTCAAGAAGAAAAATGCGGGTGGGGAGGGGAAAGAGCTTGGGGGGCTGGGGTAGTTTGGGGGCCATGAACTAAGTAAGCACAGTCAGAAGGCTGCACTTAATTACGCGTCGGAGTCCGGGATCCATGGTATGGATTGGTACAGAAATCGACTTGTCTGCGACTTGTCGAATTATCGAGACTATGGCAGCTTTTCAAAGATACATACTAGGAAGCAATGGTTTTGTATCCCTCGCAAAGCGCCAACATCAACTTACTCGAACCGTCCTCCCCGTTAACATCGCCGCAATACACAAGGAACCCCCGGCCGAGTCTCGCTGCCGCAACGGCAGCCTGGTTCCGGTCAACATACTCCGCTGGGAAGACATGACTCTGAGTCATTCCGTACTCAATAGGAAGAAAAATCTTTTCCTGGTTTAGGGCTCCTTTAACATGGAGGACCTTCATGCTGTATGGCTCGGGTAATGAAGACGGCTCGACACCGTCAGGCAAGCTGGCGGCTGGGCTGAGCTGAAGGTAGTGCGATCATAGACACCACTCTTCTAGCGAAGACCGCATGTTTCGAAGAACTTATCGAACTTGTCCATAGACGTGGAGCTGGGGAAATGCAGGCCGACGATAGCGAGGCCGCCGTTCTCGATGTAGGCTTTAACTTTGGCGAGAACTTCTTGAGTTGCTGGGGTGGGTTTGGTAAGGCCTTCGTCTGTGATCAGGATTGCTCTGAAGGTGTTGTCGGCGATGGCTTGGAGTGCGGCGTCTGGAGTCTTTGCGCGCTTGATGTGGGCGACTCCATGAAGTTTGTCAAAGAGTGATGAATAGCTTTCGTCGATGTAGTCGCGGTATGAAAGGGAGAGGAGAAGAATGTGGGGTTTGTCTGTTGAGGCCATTATCATGCGCTTCGTCAAGGACGTGGATACAGGAGTCTGAGTAGGAGAAGAGAAGCAGAAGAGAAGGAGCAAACAGAGGTTGGAGGGGTAAATGGTTGCCCTGGCAGAAGACTGGAAATGGATGGCAGGAACAGTCAATTCACGGTAGTAATGTAAATCCTGGTCGACCAAGGATCGATGAAGGTCGTGCAGTAGATTCCAGAAGTTTTGAAGACATGTAGTATAGCTAGTGAAGAGGATACTAATGGGCACCAGTTGGCTGTCAAGACGTACACTACAAGGAAGAGTAACCGTATCGCAACAGATGAGGTCTTCCGAATCTTAGCTCAAATGGATTGAAATCACGCCTGAACAACTATTCGCAAAAACACATTTCCATTGTCACTGCGTAGCAGGACGATACAAGAATGAATAAGTATAAGCTCTCAACAACACCGGTACTGGTCTAAACGGAACTGCGCCTGATACAGGAAACCAACCCATGACAAGCGCGTGACTTCCCATCAAGTAAAGGCTGAGAAGAAGCATTCGACCATGGCCCGGGTTTTCTCTTCGCAGAGATCTTGGATTCGATCTCGGTTCCCCGGTCCTCAATATCCTTCATGCACCGTTGCGCGTGTTCTTCCATTTGGACCATGTATTCTTGCACCTGCTCCTCTATTTCTTCAATACATTCATTCGTACATTCATTCGCTGTGTTGCGTATCTCGACGTTACCATCGTCAATCTGTTCATCAAATTCGGTTCCTTTCTGAGTGTATACGTCATAGACCTGATCGCGACACTCGGCGACGACACGGTCGACGTATTGTGCGAGCCGGCGCTCAATTGTCTCGTCGACGTATCGTTCGAGCCGACGCTCAATCATCATGTCGGCCTCGGGAGAGCTGCTTACAGGCTCGAGCTCGCGTGCCAGACGGCGGTCTACATCTTTCGGTATGGCTAGCAGATGTTCGCGGCCGGATTGAATCAACAGTGTGCGGATTAGGTCATCAGAAACACCACGGAGCTCATGTTGAAGATGCGCGAGTCTCTGATACTCTGTTTGGCCGGGGGGAGAAGCACGCCGAAAGTGAGTCGGGCGGATCGAGGATGGTGATCGGGAAGGAGCCCGAGTACTCGGCGTGTTGACTTCCGTCGGAGAGCCTATCGGTTGAGGGGATGGAAGGTGCAGTCTTTTTCGTCCTTCACCATTGGGTGACATTGACCGTTTTCCTACTACTACTTGCTCACGATATGGGGGAGGATCCACCTGCTCGGACACGGACTCCTGGCAATATGGGGGCGGATCGGGAGCAAAGACACGCCAATCTTTCTGGACCATGCCATGGCGAGCGGTGTTGAAAGGGACTGCCTGAAGACTTCTTTGCCGCAGGGCATAGGAGAAATGTTGTAGGTTATCAAGGTCATTATTCACAAATTGTCGTCTGGAGAAGTGTAGACGGAGTAATTTAGATTGACAGATTTTGGCAAATGCGTGAAATTCCAAATCTCCTGGTATGGCCGGTATTAGACAGTCGATCCCAGATGGACAGAGAACAATGCCGACCGTGTCGAGGCTAAGACTTAGTGTTGAGATGGCCGAAACATTTGTAACAGGCGCCGGGAGCGAGGAAAGTAGACGAGGTGGACAGAGGGAGTTGTTGCTTCTCCGAGCTAAACCGCATTTTTGAACTCGTTCTGGAGGGATGCTCAAGGTCAGTACGTGGGAACTGTTGCTCAAGTTAGCGAGAGTTGTCATAATGGAAAGCGAGATAGATGCTTGGTTCGCAGTTTGACCATGGACGATACGAAGGCGAGCGACACAGGAAACATCGCGGTCGGGTGCGTGAACAAGGACTTTCAAGACCCATGGTCGGGTTTGCGAAGTGGTGGTCATTGTGCTATTGTATTAAAACGAAACCCTCGAAGAATCGAGTAGCCCTCCCGCCCGGGCTTTGAGCGAAGTTGAGCAGCCCTGACTCGCAAAGAATGTGGATGAATGGGGGGAAATAGAAGAACGATGGGTATGTGCAACGAGAAGGTATGAGCTCCTGAGACTGGTCACGAGTGCATGCCCAATCTAAACTCCATGTGAGAGAATAAGAGAGTCCTATGAAAACACAGGAATGGCAGGACTGGCTTCGAGTGCGACAAAGAGCAAATACCCGAAATGCGGTCTGGTCAAGGCGAAGGAGAAGATGAAGTGACGTTGGAGTTGAGATGGAGAAGACGAAGTGTTGGAATGGGAAGGCGGAGAGAAGAAGACAAGTGAATGGGAAGGCAGAAAGACGCGTCCCGTGACCGCGTCCGTGACCGCTGCCTAGCATACTGCTCTCCGGTACCGCCCTGTCAGGGTGATTACGTAATTCAAAAAACAAGGATAAACTTCCTTCCTTTCCTCTGTGTCTCTTTCCTTGCTGCACCAAATCCCTATCAACCAACACGAGTTCGAATATGATCCAGCAGGGTTTGACAGTGCGGTTTCTATTGGAGCGAGGCAGCGATCTCAATCACCCATCTCAATCTGCAGGACACCTGCGCTATACTGGGTGGTAATTGAGGGTTGCTCATAGGTGGAATGACAGTTTTATCACAGCGATCTTCAGTGAACAGTTCATCATAAATTGATCTGTAGCTCGGGATGCGCACTCGATCTTCTCCTTCAGAAGCTTGCAAATGATGATCGACTCGCAGCTGAAATGAGATCAGATCCATCGTTCTCCACTGACCAAGATCTAATGAGCATCTCTTCTAAGTTCGGACCCTGTGGAGAATACGATCTGCGATGAATGTCAATAGGTAGTGCCCCAATAGTGTGCGACTAACCGGACAGTTATAATGAGCGGGCATTTCCCCCATGCGCAATCGTCAAAAACCAAGTCTGAAAGATATCCACGATGTTGTTCCATACCGTGAAGTCGTTGGTGATCGCACTGGCGTTCAGCGCCAGCACTGCCGTCGCACTGAATTCCTCCCATTCGCTTGTGAGCCGTCGCATCACCGAGTATCAGATGCCAATGGCTGCTGAGACTCATGAATTCGCCCGCGTACCGAACTCGGATTTCGTGCTGTTGACGCAGCTGTCTGACAGCAAGCTCATCAAGATCGAACTGGACCCAACAACAGAGCAACCGCTTGCGTACCATGCTTTCCCCATCGGACGAAACAGCAGTTCCCAGCTACACGGCGTGTGGCCGTCGACAGTCTACCCCGGCATGATGTGGCTGTCGCTGCAGGGCGACAACAAGCTGCTGCTCGTCGATCCTGGGCAGAGCCTCTCGACTGCCCCGAGAATTACGAGGACCATCAATATCCCAGCGCCAGGAAACGGTCCGCACTGTGTCTTCGAGATTGGCCACCGCGTGCGGGCTGGCCTCAAGGTTGCATCCGAGCAAACCGGCCAGTACTACGTCTTCTCTGCCGACGTGCATAACTCCACAGACCACACACTGTACAGATCCCTCAGGAGCCCCGTGTTCATCAAGGAGGAACCGACCACCGGCTTGATCTACGTCACCCAAGACGCCGACTCATCTATCATGCGTATCAATGTCACCAGTGGCGAGACACACCAGATGCCCATCCCTCCCAGTGTCGGCAACAACGCGGTTGGAATGATCACGGCCCACGGTCCCATGAGTGGTGTTTGGTTCACTCTTGCTGGAAATGCCACTGGCGGTACCGGCACCTTTGGGCACATTGGAGCCTCTGGCGAGATGAACTTCTTCAAGCTCAGGCAGCCGCTTCTCGGCAGCAATGCTGGTCTGCTGCATCTTGCTGATGCTTCAACCGAAGCCGATGGGCCAGCCTTGTGGCTCTTGTCGACGTCTCTGCTGAGCACTCACTCGCCCGACGCCCTGATCCGTGTGACCTTTAACAGCGCCTTGACATCTGTTGCTGGTGAAGAATATATTTCTTTGCCCACTCAAAATGCCATGTCCCACCGTGTCTTGCCTTTGGATTCCACCGTTTTGGTCTCCGAGATGCACACTTTTACACTCGCCCAACTCACCTACAACAACACTGTTGCCGGGCACTGGCTGCCAGCTCAGTCTGTCAGAGACACCACAGTTTACGCCGAAGCTGGTTAACGAGGAATCTCGAGATACAAGGCTCCGAGTGATGGATGCAGTAACTACTGATATCATCCCTAGATAGCTACATTGCAACAATACTAATCTAATCAATACGAATACATTCGAATTATGGTGGTTTTCGTAGAAGATTCACCTCCATCGTCTATTCCTTGCAGAATTCCAAGGGCCCCTTCACCGAGCACTGGGTAATGTCAACTTCGTAAGGATAAACGACGTTCACTCGAGCTGGCTCTCGAGGACCAGATCACCGATACATGCAGAAACCGATCGCTGATCAAACCATCTACTACAACGTCGTGTCCAAAGAAGGATGTGTATGTTTATAGCGGGTCTAGCCGATTCTTTCGTTTCTTTCTTTCCTTCTTTTTCCCCCTCCAGGCCTTGCCCACAGAGCATTCGTGGGTGCTCTACGATTGATCCAATATACGCGGCCTTGGCGTGTCTTGAATACCAACCACTATGATCCTTCCACCGTATTCGTATCAAAGTCCTATACTGGTATCAAGATACGAACTTTTCTTTGGATCAGCAGTCAACACCAGCGCCAAACGTATAACCCCATATTACCCCATGTTTTCACTTTCCAAGGCAAGACCCGGATTCCCGGATCAAGAACTACCCCGAGTATGTCGAGTGGCCACGTGCAGTGCTTTAATTATTCAACCATCCTACCTGAACTTGCTTACTAGGAGATAAACAAGCAGACGCGAGCCAATAAGGCTAACAGTGTCGTTGGGCTACATGGGAATGCACGATAATACAAGCACAATCAACCACAATACGCACTGAAAGGTGGCCCACGTACGGATATAGGAGGGATTGTTACGCATGCGAGTCGGCTGTTGATACCCCGTACCGCGATATTAACGATACGCCCCCGCCTTACTGATAGGTGCCGAGTCTGATACCAAGAGTCAGCAAATGCGTGCCGGGAAACATGGCTGTAAGAACGCTCTTGCAATTTGGTACGCAGAACACCCTGTTGCGTTGGTTCAGAAAGAGGAGAAAAGAACTCCATTTCATGTATAAAACAGGGGTCTACCAGTCCAATCCTGAGGGTTATTCTGGTAGAATACAGGCTTTCTCCGGCTATCTCTCGTCTTTCTCGATTCCTGGATAGTATACACCACACCATTCCCGCCTTTACCATGCGCATTCCTATAGGATACGCAAAGTATGTTCAGTTTGAGTCACATGCATACCTTAAATCCCCCGCTAACATGTCATGTCAGGTCCTGGGCTTCCCTTACTACCCTAGCACTATCCATATCCATCATACCTGCCGCGCTAGCAGCCCCAGCCCCAGAATGCCTCTCCAACACCCCGAACGGACCTATCCAAGTGACCGCGGAATGCGTGGACCACTTATACGACACACCCATCATAACCAGTGAAACAACCGAAACATCGCCCACGCCTCACCACAAAGTATCCGGCTACTTCAACAACACCGATGTAGACTTCAACATCTACCTCCCACCAAAAGACAACTGGAACGGACGGTTCTTCCAACTGGTTTACCCAACGCAGAACTCCACAGTTGAGGGCCGGATAATTGGGTTCGGAGTCGATAGTGGCGCTTATACTGTTGGTGTTGCGGGGACGCTGGGCTATCGTGCTGATGCTGCGGCTGCGAAGTTCTCAAAGAAGGTTGCTCGTGAGTACTATGGGAGGAGGCGCGGAGAGGATCGGATATACGGCTATGTCTATGGTGGAAGCGGGGGCTCGTTCCAGACCATCGGGGCGATGGAGAATACGTTTGGGATTTGGGACGGTGGGATTGCGTTGATCCAGGCTGTTCCGATCTCGAACCCGAATAACTGGTGTATTCGGGCCCTTGCGGGGCTGGTGTTGGATGGGAAGAGGGATCAGATTGTTGATGCGGTTCGGCCGGGGGGTAGTGGGGATCCATTTGCTGGGCTTGCGGATTTCGAGCGCGCGGTTTTGGAGGAGGTTACGGCGCTGGGTGTGCCGTTGCATGCGTGGGAGGATTTCGAGGGTGTCGGGAAGAATCGGACACAGCTGTGGGACTCTATTAGGTCAATGGTGATTCCGACTGTGAAGGGTGCGTATCCGACGTTTGCGGATGACTTTTGGAGTAAGGATGGGTACTTGGGGACGGAGGACTCGGCGCTTGGGAGGTTCTTTCGGGAGAGGCTGGTTGAGTATAATGTTACGATTGAGGAGGTGCAGCGAGGGGGCGATGGTGTCCCTGTTAGAGTGATCCTAAATAGCGTGGCTGAGAATACCCCGGATGAGCTCGAATTCACGATCCTAAGGGAAGGCGAGGAACAAGGGTCCTTTATCGGGTTGGTCGACAAGGAAACCAGGTCAGTATACATCTACAGCGAGAATGACGCCACGGTGGTCGCAAGCCTCGAGGAAGGGGTCCAGCTGCGTGCTGACAACCGCTGGTATCTCGCCGTGCACACCTGGCACCGACACCAAGTCCCGCCAGTGGACTCCGGATACTACGGCTACGACATTCTACGAAATAAAAATGGCCAGCCGCTCTACCCTCAATATCCCCTTCTTGCCCCTTCGATCTCACGGAGTACGGCTGGTGGTGGCACTCACACCGGCGAAATTACAGGCAAGCTTATAGTCATGGACAACCTAGCCGACTTTGACGCTTTTCCCTGGCATGCAGATTGGTATAAGAAACAGGTGCAGAATGCACTTGGGGACCGATTTGCCGATAATTATCGACTCTATTACAACGAGCACGCGGACCACTTTATGGGCCCTGTGCCCCAGGCTCTTCAAACGCGGCTTGTTGATTTTACAGGGCTCTATGAGCGGTTGCTTCGGGATCTGAGTGGCTGGGTTGAGAGAGATATTGAACCTCCGAGGCAGACTCGGTATAATGTCAGGAATGGCCAGGTCGTCCTGGCAGAAACTGCTTGGGAGCGGGGAGGTATACAGCCCATTGTTGAGCTCACTGTTGACGGTGTGAGCCGGACTAACGTGAAAGTCGGAGAGACTGTTATGTTTACTGTTCAAGCTACGACACCCCCTGGGACGGGTAAGATTGTGTCCATTGAATGGGATTTCAACGGCACGGGGGAGTTTGTTGAGGGGAATATAAGAAAGCATAGGGAGAGCCTCAAGGGTTTAGTCCCGCACAGATATGACACCCCTGGGACGTATTTCCCGGCTGTCCGGGTGGCTTTGCACAGGGATGGGGATATAGATACGCCGTTTGCGCGTGCTCTGAATTTGGGCCGTGCAAGGGTTATTGTACGCTAGGGGGTTAATTCTCTCCTTGGTATTAGGTTTCTCTACATACACCGCTCTAGCAAGGATTGTGATTAACCTGTTGGGTTATGTGAGTAGCTGGAGGCGAGTGATGTCTCAAGAGGATCTGTATTGTATATCGCAGAAATAATGATGTTTGACAGATGTCTGTTGACATGTATACGTAAAGCAAAAGCAAGTAAAGGCGATTACTTAAGACTTAGGTCCAAGATTCTACTCTGAAGTACTATCTATCTATACCCATGCTTGACAGTAGGTAAGGTAACTAACTCACGAACTCTCTCTCCGACAAAGCAACCCACTCCGCAGATCATACTCCCACAAATCACTCCCAACACCGCCGGAAACAAACAAACTCTCCGCCGGATCATAATCCCGCTTAACCTCAAGGAGCCGGTCATAGTTCTCGCCATAAAAGTCCTCTTTCCAGGTCCTGCTGAACACATTACCCTCGTTCGCATAGGAGCCGCCGCCGGGGGCCCAGTTCCTCCACACAGGCTCGATGTTAGCCTCGTACCACGCTGCGCCAGCAGCAAGCTCTGTGGCTGGGTCGCCGGTATCGTTTATTGGTGCGCTGTAGGTCATGAAGTGGGCGTATGCTGTGCGCCAGGCGGGGTGGACGCTTCCGCGCATTTCTTCAGCGGTTTTTGCTGTCCCGGGCCCACCTTGGAGACCGAAGAGGGCCATGGAGCTGGAACTGCCCGGGGGGATGGTTAAGATTTGTTGCAGGTAGAGGGTGAGCTCATCTTTGGCGATCTCGGAGAGTTCGCGGCGGCCTAGGAGGCGGCTGCTGATGAGGCTGCTTGCGCCGCTGGATGCGCTGGCGAGGGGGTTCGGCTTTATGTAGCTCCAGTAGTCTTGGGTTGAGGGTGTTGAAGGAACGATTGTGATTTTCCCGCCAGCCGCTGCTTGGAGTTTCGAGGATAGGTCGGAGACGGTCGTGTTCATTCTGGTGATTGTTGAGTTGAGATCTGTCAGACTGACTAGCGATCCTGCGCCTGCGACTTTGTGGTCGAGGGCCATGTATGTGGCGATGCCATCTCCGGTCAGGGCCATGACTGTCCCAGCCATGCCGGAGTCCATGAGATCCGGAATGAGACTCGCAAGTTCAGCAAGGGCATCCCAGCTACTGTCACTATCATTAGACGCACGAGCGTAGAACGAGAAACCACCAGTCACGATATTCTCGGGCATAGGGTGCGTTTTCAGAACGAACTCAGTGACAACGCCGAATTGACCCCCGCCGCCACCGCGAACAGCCCAGAAGAGATCCTGGTTCTGCGCGCTGTTCGCGACGAGTCTCCGGCCATCGGTGGTGATCACGGTCACCTGGTAGACATTGTCGGATGCAAGACCGTATGTACTTGAAAGAAGTCCGTGTCCGCCGTTCTGGATGAGTCCTCCAAGACCAACTGTTGCGTCTTCCCCTCCAACGACAATGCGGTTGACTTTGTGCGAGGCTGTATAAGCGGCCCCCAGTTGTTTCCACTGCCGTATATCATTACATCTGCGGTACCGTTGCCGTCAGGTAGAGGCCACTCTGCTCGGTGTTTAGCGTGGTTGAGGTTATGCGTCCAGATTGAGAGCGAGAAAGCCCCTGTTGATCTAGTTTCCAGCATGTTAGTTCTAGTCACATCTCAGCGAGGATACAAGGGACAAAAACGAACCGTCCACTCATATCATGCCCAGTCCCTTTAACAACAATACGGATATTCCTCTCCGAGCCCCATTTCAGCGCAGTCGCGATCTGCGTCTCACTCGTGGCATTGACAATATACTGCGGGAATGCGCCAATACTGCATCCCCTCCCTGCGACATACCCGTCAACACCCGGCGGTACACATGAGTTATTGTTAAAGATTGAGTAGTCGATGCCTTCTGGCCGGGCAGATGGGATGCAGCGTACGACCAGGAATCAGTGACGTCTGTGCAATTCTCGGTCGAGCCGAAGGGGTTCCCGGGATAACATGAGGATGCTGCGGGGGATGTTTTGATCAGGTTTCCGTGGATGGATTTGTTCAGGGCGTTCCACTCTTCTGTAGATGGCCAGGTGGGATCTTGAGGGGAGGATTTGCAGTGGGAGGTTGCTGCTGCTAGAGAAACAGCTGCCAGGAAGGCAAGCGCCTTGGATGGATTAAGAAACATCGTCGCAGACAGAACAGGAAAATTAGAGGATAGAAAAGCTGGACAACCCGTCCTTGACGGCCCTTTATATCCATCGTCATACGGATACGAATTCTGGAAGTTCTGTGAATCGGCACAATTCTTCTGCCTACGTATCCGTATTCTTCACGCGGATACAGCAAGATCTCAGTTCCCCAGAATATAGTGTTATGGATCTGACGCAATACCCCTGACTAAACTCCACAACGATCCATGGCAGGTCAGGGCGATCTTCCGAATGAGGAGATTTCGTCGTACTCGTGCTAGGCATACCCACTATGGTACCCTAGGTCGCAAGGCTGTTGCTTGAAACAACGTGCTTACACCCTCCACCCTAGATGTAAGTGTAAAAATTCGTTTCGGTACTCGGCAGTTGATATCTCATGCTCTGACTATCCAAGGAACCGTTTCTATACTTAGCCGAATAGGCTCGTGGCTTTGCGCCACCATGTTGAATAACTTGGTCCACTTGGCACTTTACCTTGTACGACTTCTCCGGCCCTTTCAAGTACAAGAGATCGGCCTGGTATTGATAAGAGAGACGCTAGTTTTTTTGGTCGTTTGTAGCCCATTCTTGATAGAGACCTATAGGAGCCACTGAATCATTTAATAGAACACTGGAGATACGATGATTATGTTGGTATTCAAGGTCGTAGGTACCATATACCTGTCTAATACACATGAGAGAGATGGGATCATACGGAAGTTCCTTTATTTATGGCTCTCGAAGTAGAACTAGCAAATGTAAACCTCCTCGAGGCGAGATAAGAGCATGCTAAGATCCGTGCGCAAATAGAAGAAATACTATGAGTAGCTGGCAGCACCAGATCAAACATGCCTCCTGCTCGCCCACTCGGTAAGAAATTTCCTCCCAGCAAGCCTGTACGTATCGTTCTCCAGATGAATTCCGCCCTGTGCAGCAGTCTGAAGAACCAGATTTCTCCCCATCGCGACCTCATTATACCTCGGCCACGCAGGCACCCCAACCCCATTCGGATCCCCCGAGTGTGCAAAGTTAATCCACATCGCGGTCATCATGTCACTCAAATTATCATACTCCGGCCACGGCCCAAGCAAACCTGGATTCGAAAAGACAAACGGAAGCTCGCCGGCATGTTGGACCCCGAGATACGCCTCGTCCAGGGAGTCCGTCGAGGCGTTATCATACGAGCGCGTGTTGAATCGGTAGACATATGTCGGGTCATACTTAGCGTAGTGGCGAGCATCGAAACGGCGTGGGCCGTGGTAGAACACATCGCCTAGGATAGCGGCGATGCGTTTATATTGCCAACCTTGCGCTGCGAAGCGTTCGGTGCCGGTGTTCAGGGGGATACCTTCGGCTGGGTCGTCTGGGTAGAGATGCATGATTTCATCGATTGTTGCGAGGGGGAAGTCGAAGCCTGTGTTGTTGTATAAGTGGTTCTTCAGATCCTCGTCGGTGTTTATGATCCCCTGTGGGGCGTTTGCGGTGCCTTCGTCTGAGTTTGTACCGAGGAGGTGTGGGATATGTGCGAAGCGGCCATGTTTAAGAAGAATGCTGGGGAAATTCGGTATTATGTCTCCGTCGACGGTTGGGTAGAAGCCTGGTCCTGTTACGGCGGAAGAGTTCATGAAGGGGTAGAGAGCACTGTATGGAATTGTCCGGAGACATGCCAGGGTGTCAATTGCGTCTGTGCAGTTTACCTGCGAGAGGATCTTGTTGTAGATCGGCTGGTACCAGTCTGTGCCATTGTACCAGGCGGTAGTTGCTGAGCCAGATTCCTGGATTGATCGGTGGAAGTGATTCAAGTGACGACCACCGTAGGAGAGCACGAGCTGACCCACGGCAAATGAGCCCGATGATTCTCCCCAAATCGTCACGCTGTTCTTGTCGCCGCCGAATGCACCGATGTTCTCGGATATCCAAGCAAGTGCTTGTCTCATGTCGCGTAAGCCCAGGTTTGCGTTTCCCGAGCCTTGGATCTCGATGCTATACATGAATCCCCAGCCGCCTTTGCGGTAGTTGATGCTGACGCCGATAATTGGCTTGTTGATCTCGACGGATCTCTGGACGATGTAGGTCATGTTATATGCCGACATTCCAGAGGTTCCCACTTGGTAGCTGTACACGCATTAAGATGGGCCTACGATATTGATTGATTACATACCTGCCACCTGAGGTTGTTTGCAAGGTCAGCTTGATTCCAAGGTCGAGCAAAATGAAGGGATCTCACCATGAATCCACACCATGACTGGTAGCATAGAGGAGCTATAATTGAACCCAGCCGGTCGAACCACATTCAGGCTCAAGCAATTCTCGCTCATTCCGTACAAGGCGTCACTCGGATCCGCATCCGGACAAGCATGGCTGTAGCTTTTGGCCGGCTTCACGCCATCCCAGCTCTCGTCGAGGGCCTGTGGTACGCGGAACCTATTATGACCACTGGCGTCTGAAGCTTGTAAGTGAATAGAAATGAGTAACCGTGAGATCAGGAAACTAACCCTGCGCATACGGAATACCGAGAAAGACATCCTGGCTATAACCAGGCAGATAAAGTCCTTCGTAGGTCCCATTGCGAACTCTGACGCTGGGGTCGATGGCTGCAGTGAGCGCGGCGTAAAACAATAACACGCCCAGTAGAAGGGACTTCATGGCGACCAGAGGTGTTGATCAGAGTGAGAGTGAACGGGGCACGGGGATACTTATATCTCTCCCGGACAGGAAGGGAAGACGGACGGCGAATAAGGGAGGAAGGACCTATCAAGATCACTTGAAATTACAGATAGCAATGGATTCCACCTTGGCACTGCTGTTGGGGTTTGCGTTACATGGAGAGAAAGAAATCTGCTTTTATTGTTAGGGTTCATGCAGGTATATATATTACTTACCAGTTCCTGAACTAGGAATGATTCTTAACTCTAGTATCTTATTTATTCATGACTATTAATATCAGAACCAAGGCAGTGACGCTGGAATTCCAGATTTCAGTTCATTCTATAAGAAAGGCCCACATGTCTCTTACCTACTCCAACATCTGTATATGAATTGTGACTAAGAATTGATTAGAAATCCAGCCTTAATCCATTAATCCATGGATGATTTACCCCGCGCCTTAATCCTCGAATGCACAACCACCTCATCTCAGCATCATGGCCGTCCACTTCTTCGACCTCTACTCCGATCTCCCAGGTCACCCCCCCCTCTTCTCCTCCATGTATACAAATAATTAACAAACCCAGCCCCCTCAAAATCATGGTCCCCAAATACCCTCAAAACCCGCGCCGTCCTCAACTTCAAAGGAATCCGCTACACGCAAAGCTGGATCTCCTACCCAGACATAACGCCCCTACTGTGCAGTCTACAAGTCGCACCGAATAACCAAGGACGGCCATACACACTCCCCGCAATCCTGCACAAGCCATCCACATCCATACCCTCAAACCCAAATGGCGCGATGATGGATTCCCTCGCGATCGCATATCATCTTGATAGCGTCTACCCCGCCCCGCCCCTCTTCCCATCCGGCGAATCAAGCGTCCGTCTACTCGAACGGGTCTGCGCGATAATGGCTGAGCTGGAGGCTGGATATAGACCGCTCGTCGTCCCGCGCGTCGCAGAGCATCTGGACGCGCGCGGAAAGGCTTACTTCCGCGAAACACGCACAAAGGCATTCGGGAAGCCGTTTGATGAGATCCGGCCGACGGATGCTGAGAGTCTACGGGAGAAGTGGGAGATTCTCGCGACTCATACTAACTCGATCATCGCGCTGTTGAGGGGCAAGGAAGAGGGAACGGGGCCGTTCTTTGAAGGGGATAAGGCGGGGTATGCGGATTTAGTGTATGCGTCTCAGTTGGCGTTTATTGAGCGCTTTGATAAGGAGCTTTTTGGGAGGATTGTGGGGTTGGGAGATGGGGAGGTTAGGGCGTTGTATGAGGCTTGTGTTCCTTGGTTGGAGGGGGGTGGGGAGGATAGGGAGTGGGTGATTTCTACGTAGTTTGAATGGAAGTAACTGGATAGAAGTGAAGGTGATATTTAGCTAGCTAGCAGGTACAAAGTAGTTGAAGACATGTCACCATCAATCATACAGATGCATGAACAAAGATGTTAGTCAATCAATCATCATTGCTAAAGTCGGCTCCTATGACTCCCAGATGATCAAAATTATCGTGAGTCCAAGGAAACTCGATAAAACCGCCTTTGAGCCAAGCCTCATACTTCAAACAACCAACCGTCATGCGCCCGGCATAGCCAAACTTAGTGTCACAGTTGTCCACCTTGAAGATTTCCTCAATGATAGTCGCACAATCATAACTCTCCATCGGATACTGCGTGTTCTGGCGAGGCCCCTCGCACCCCTCGACGAATTCGATGGTTGCCTTGTACTCCGTTTTTTCATGTTTCTCCGTGAATTCTAGGAAGTCATCACCGGATTCCAAGAACAGCTCGTCGTCCTTCAGGCTGTGCATACAGTGTTCGCCTAATTTTTCAACGGTCTCGGGGTTGAGTTCAGGCGGGACAAAGCCTTCCTCCTCCATGCATGTAATTTCCGTCACCAGGGAATCGTCTTGGGGGAGCGTACCGGAATTGTCGTCGGTTGTGGGCTCAGGGTTGGCTGGGGGATCTTCAGTCGTAGACGTCGAGGTTGAAGTTGTAGTAGTGACGAGAGTAGTAAACGTGCTGGTGGTAGGCGAAATGGGACACATCATCTGTGAGTCCCCAGCTTGACGTTTTTGACCTGGGTACGAGAGAGGAAAACTCCGAGAATTGTCAGGCATCTCGATAGTGAATTCCTGGAGCCCTGAAACCCAGATGCGCCAACGGATAATAGGAACCATAAAGTTGTCCTTGATGATCGTGCGCTGATGCGGATGTACCTCGACCACAACCTTCCCGTGGCGCGTACCGGGGGTATTTGCCGTTTGCTTGTCCACGGTCTGATATCCCCGTATCAGAGGCTCGGGCTGCGGTCCAGACGAGTAGATGAATTCCGTGATTTCCCTCTGGATTTTCTCGGCTCTTGCTTCGTATAGCAGGGGTCCTCCTGGCGGTGCTCCGCGCACTTCCGGTGTGACAACGACGACGACTGGGTTGAAGTTACGGTGCAATGGGCCCCATTGCTCATCTGTTCCGATCAGGGTTGACAGGGGGACAACGTAGTCATCTCCGAGATGTGTGATGAGATCAACGGCCAAGTGCTGGAAGAGGTCGTCCGTGGTGGCAGTAGCGGGCTGTGATGGATCTGGTTTAGAAGTGAGGAAGACGGGAATTTCATAGATGTGAGCAACGTAAACCCCAAACTGGGACGTGATTATCACAGAGGTACATCCGAACAGAGCACCCACGCCTGTGATGAGCTTGTTTGAACCGAGTGTATGCCATTGTGAAATGACTTTGGCATCTGTATATCCAAG
This sequence comes from Aspergillus kassunensis, assembly GCA_027569205.1. Lineage (NCBI taxonomy): Eukaryota > Fungi > Ascomycota > Eurotiomycetes > Eurotiales > Aspergillaceae > Aspergillus > Aspergillus kassunensis. The sequence goes on from JAPDEQ010000039.1 coordinate 27,744, forward strand.
CCACTTCTGCTCGGCGTCCAAGCGTTGGACTAACTCAGCGACGTAGGCATCCGCCTCCGCACCATCTGGTAATTCGGGAATAGGATCATCAGAGCGAGTGGCCAGGTCAAGCGTCTTCTCGCCAGAATTAGATCCAATGGTGATTATCGGCTTGGTTGGCAGTTGCTCGTCTCCGGAGAGAGTCGTAACTGGGGTCTTGGAACAGTCAAACGAGCCCATGCTCACCCAACCACCCTTGCCATCGCCACATAAATCGCGGCATGACCCTGCTTTACAGAGGTATGTCGGGGTGGAATCGGAATCGGAACGGGGAATCGGACAAATGCCCTGCACAGCGGGAGATACATCTCGAGCAGGTAGATCAGGGTAGTCGCCAGGGGGTACAGCATCCCCAAGATTTCCAGGGAAATCAATGGACACGACGTCTTCCCCTCCAACCCAGAGCCGCCAACGACCGACAGGAACGTAATTATCTTGAGACTTGAGCCAGTATTGGAGCGGAGCAATTTCGACGACGGCCTTGCCTTGGGGCGACCCGGGGTCTTGCGCGATGTCGGCGGTGGTCAAATGATATCCTCGGATGTGGGCTTGTGGCTCTGCTGGATCGGGGGTTCCATATGGGTAGATGAACTTTTCGAATTGGTCCCGCAGGAAGTGGGCTCGATCGTGGTATAGCAGGGGCTCTCCTTCAGGAACCTCCCACTCTCCCGGTGAGACAACAAAGATGACAGGCTCGTGGGAATAGTGTAATGGGCCGGGTTGATCGTCCGTACCGAATAGGCCTTCGAGGGGCATAACGAAGGTATCTCCAACTCGTGTTATCACATCGAAGGCCCAGTGTTTGAAGTGGTCATCCGTGGTGGCCTGGATCTCTCCCTCCTCGTCCTCATGGATGAAGACAGGTAGCTCGAAGATGTGGGACATATACACCCCTAGCGGCGAGACGATGATGATCGAAGTGCACCCATGTAGAGGGCCGACGCCGGAAACCACCTTGTCAGAGCCTACTGGGTACCACTGCCCAACCACATCACCGAGCATGTAACCGAGCCACTTTTCCTCGGTATGCACATACTGAACGAGTTCGGCTATATAAGCTTCAGATTCAGGCCCATCCTCTAGGTCAGGAAGAGGGCCCGTCGGGTCGTATGCACGATGGTGCAGGTGCAGCTCGCGTTTCTTCTGGCTACCGCTAGAACCGGCGAAAGTGATTATCGGCTTTGTTGGCAGTTCGTCCACAGTGGTAACTGGGACTTTGGAACAGTCGACGGGCCCAAGATTGACCAAGCCGCCTATTCCAGGGAAGCAGGAATCACCACATGAGTCTCTCGCGCATACGTGTGGCGTGCTGGCGGAATCGGGGATCGGACAGACACCACCCTGTGCATCGCGAGCGGCAACTTGACCAGGGGGCGCAGCAATATCCGGGAAATTGATGGTCACGACGGGTTTGCCGCCGACCCAGAGGCGCCAACGACCGACGGGCTGCACTCCGTCCGCTGAGTCGTGCCAGTACTGGAGCGGTGCGACTTCGATCACGACCTTGCCGTACGTTGAGAGGGGATTTTGGGCAACAGCCCGGTCTGTCAAGTAGTATCCAAGTACCGTGGCTCTATCTGGATCGTCGAGTCCAGATGGGTAAATGTACTCCGTGAACTCCTCCAGCATGTAATTTGCCCGATCTTCATAGAGGAGTTCTCCCACAGGCATCTCCTCATACTCGCCCGGGGTGATAACGAAGATCGAAGGATTGCGCGAAGCGTGCAAGGGACCAGGATATTGGTCGTTTCCGACTAGATTTTTGATAGGATGAACGTTGTCATTCCCTTCAAGGGGGACAAAAACAGACCAATGGTCGAAGAAGTCGTCGTCGGTGTCGTATGAGGGGGCCCCAGGCGCGTCACGCTTGCGGAAGACGGGACTTTCAAAGATATGCGCCATGTAGACACCAAACTCGGACACGATAACCAGTGCGGTACAGCCATAAAGAGGGCCTATAGCTGCAACCAGCCTGTCAGAGCCAAATGAGTACCATTTTCCCACCACGCGGGCAGCCTTGTAATCCAACCATGCGCCCACATCAGTTACGTGGTCGACGAGGTCTAGGAAGTGGGCCTCAGCTTCTGGGGTGTAAGGGAGAATGTCCGGGAGGGGGCCTGTTGGGTTGTATTGGCGAGTATTTAGCTCGCGCTTCGTGTGGACGGCGTTGGGATCGAGGAAGTTGATGATCGGCTTGTTCCCTGCGGGTAGGGGCTCAGTGCTAGTTGGGACTTGGGAACAGTCAACGGGGCCGAGATTGAGCCAGCTGTTTGTGCCGTGGACGCATGAATCGCCGCATGACCCTTCCTCACATAGTGCTCTCGAGATCGTCGAGATCGGAGTCGGCGTGGCAGTGACTGTGGTTGTAGTGTCCGTTACCGAGCATCCGATTGTTGTGACCGTCGTCGTAGGCTCGCACGTCGTGGTAGAAACCGTTGAGCCGGCGATTATAGTCTCAGTTGGCTTGCAGAGGACGGTGACCTGCTGTGCGGTCTCCTCAGAGGTGCAGGAAGATGTAGTAGGCGTGGTGGTCAGAGACAAAAACTCTGGGTCAACAGGGTCATCCTCAGGGTCATCTTCAGGATCATCCTCAGGGTCCTGCGACATCACCAGTTCCAAAATATTCTTAACATTCTCGATGTTCTTGTTCTTGATATTTGACTTGAGGTCATCCAACTTGCTCGTAATGCACGAGACAGCACTGACAACAGTGTCGACGATATCTGTGGCAGCATGAAAGAGGTTGTCGAAGAGGCCTCGCTTGCGCTTTGTTTGGCACTTTGGGAGTTCAGGCTTGCCCATCTTCTTCGGCAGGTCCTTGAGGTCAATATCAATACCATCGATTCCTTTTATCCCCTTGATTCCATTGATGATGCCGGTTTCGTGAGCCGGGCTTGGGTCTGTTTCCCAGGAACGGAACAGTGGGAGCAGGGAACGGAACTCGGCGGAAATGAAGGACATGCTGGATGTGATCAGCTCGTCGGGGAGTCCAGTAATGCACACGCCGACATCAGCCGTACTGGCGGGATTAATGGTGATAGTGCTACCAGATGAATCCGTCGTAGTGGTTGGATAAACGTTGATGATACTCCCAGAGAGATCAGTCATAGTGGCTAGATAAACGGTGACGATACAGCTGTTTTCATTAATTGTAGTGATGGCAGTCGGAACAGGGAAGATAATGTCAGGTATATCCGTCGTAGTGGTTGGATCAACGGTGATCATAACGCCATTTTTGTCAGTTGTCGTGATGCCAGTCGGAACAGGGAAGAGACTGCCAGGTATATCACTCGTGGTCGTGGGATACAGTGTAATCACGCCGCCAGTCTCATCAGTGGTGGTAAATCCAGGGACTTGAGGTTGTTCCGTAGTGGAGGCGGTTGGCCAAACAGTCACCATGTTGCCAATTTGATCAATGGAGACGGTAGAGTAGACAGTTACAACTGTGCCAGCTTCATCGGTTGACAGGATCCAAGGGGGATGGGTTTGAATGTCGGTCGAAACCCAATCTGTTACCACACTCACCAGACTGCCAGCTTCATCAATCGTAGTAGTCCAGGTAGGGAGAGTATGATACGTGGTAACAGTGACAGGAACAGGTACAATGTCGCCGGACTCATCAGTCGTAGTAACAACACCAGCGGCAGGTGGAATGGAGGATGTCGTGATAACAGTTGGGATGGTGACAAAATTTCCAGCTTCGTCAGTCGTAGTTGCAGACGTAGTAATGACAACCGGGACAGGCTGGACGCTGGACGAGGTGATAACAGTAGGAGCAGTGAGAACATTTCCAGCTTCGTCAGTGGTAATTGCAGACGTAGTGACAACAACCGGGACAGATTGACCCGCGGAGGTCGGATTGTCAAGAGGGACGGTGATTGTGTTGCCATCTGCATCAGTAGTAGTCGTAATGACGCTAGTAGGAACGGATTGGGCCGGGTCAGTCGTGACAACGACAGGGATAGTGATGGTGCTTCCGGCATCGTCCGTTGTAGTTGTGCTAGTGGTTATTGTCAAAGAGGTCTGTGACTCGATGGGTCCAGGTTGATTGCCGTCGACAGTGCTAGTAGGAATTCCAGTGTCGAGGGTAGATGTGGATGGGGAGTCGGAAGACGAACCACTGCCAACGCTAGTTCCAGGGACGGGGTCAGTAGGAGCAGTGCTGGTATCGGTGCTAACGCTAGAGCCGGAGGCAGGAGCGGAGGCAGGAGCGGAGCTAGAAGCGGGAACCTCAGTGCCAGTATCAGTGCTAGTCGGAGTGCCGGTATCAGTGCTAGTCGGAGTGCCAGTATCAGTGCTAGTCGGAGTGCCAGTATCAATGCTAGTCGGAGTGCCAGTATCAGTGCCAATGCCAGCCCCGGAACCAGTGCCAGTAGGGTCAAGAGCAGAGCCGGAGTCAGGAACAGAGCCAGTAGCGGAGCCAGAAATGGGAACAGAGCCAGTATCGGTAACGGTTGCACTCGGAGTGGCACCTGCAGGAACGGTGTTGGCGCCGCCAGGGCCGGCAGCAGCCGTAGTGGGATTACCGGGGGCAGGATTCGAGGTAGAGCCAACTTCGACGAGAGTACCGCAAGACCAGGTGTAAGTATGGGTGACCAAAGTGGTGAAAGTTAAGCAATCCCAACTCTGAGTAGCCGGAGCTTCAAGCTTGACATTGTTGACAGGACCGATAGTGGTGACATCGATCTGTGTTGATGTGATTTCAAAGGTTGTGGCACCGGGGTGATCAACCAAGTAGTCGTTGAAAGAAGAGACGGCATCCTCAGAGGCAGGGATACCATTGACTGGAGCGGTGCTCTGGATTGATGTATCTGAGTCTTCAAATTTCACTGGCGAACGGGCGTAAAAGGCAAGGGCGCGGGCAGCCCAGTGAGAGAGCCGCATGATGCCGATGCCCTGAGGCGGAATAAACGAATGTGAGGGTAAGGATGCAAATGAACGTGAGGGTAGGAGACAAATGAAGGTAGGAATGAGGGTGGAAAGAGAAGTCGAGGAGAGGAAGAGGAGGGGATTTTATAGTAAAAAATATCTATTCCATACACTGTGGTTTACTAGATTCATAATATTCTAATATGGTCTTACTAGGCATTCACTGTTTAAGATAGAATTTTCTTATACAAATATCCACCCGCTAATAAGAAGATGGAGAGGTGAATGATATCTTGATATAATATCTCGTAAGATTTCTACATGTTTCTTTAACTATCTCTATGAAAATATATTTACCTAAGAATACACCAGCTGTGAATGCACTTAGTAATCTTTATAATAAAATATCAATACTGGTCTAGGCCCTGTTATTCCTTTACAATAACCTGGTAGGATACTTCTATATTCACTGTACTTGCTATATTCGCTGGTACTCTTACCTAATTCTCTACATACGTGATTAAGAGTCTAGAATGGCCCATTCACCCCAGCTAAGATAAACAACTTAGAAGTCTGCCAAAGCTGCTGCCCTCCCAGTAGACATCGGAGTCTTCAATAATACCAAATTTGTCAATGCGTCTACTCTGATTTGAACTCCTCCACCCCGAAATGCCCTTGCTGATCTCCTCGAGACTGATAATACGATATTTCCCACAAGCGTTATCCCTCACGTAGCGAAGAACACCCACGATGCCCACCGAACCTAAATCCCTCTCCCAGCTACCTTTGGAAAGTAACTCGAAAGCTCGACGTTACTAGAAATTCAATTCCACTGCTAAGAAAGAGCACCGAGTTCGTCAGTGTAATCCTCGTGTCGTAACTGAGGCCTCCTGAGACTCACAAAGGGCTGGAGAGTGAGAATACATCCAAAGACTGAACAAAGAGTATATGATAGATGGCCTTTAGATAATACTTACAATGCTAACCTTCGTTCATCCATTGCTAGAGGTTCTATCTTGATCGGCTGAGTTCAACCAGACGATGCCTTCTGCTCTTTATTGCTTCACAGTCGGGCGCGACATCTGGACAAACACCGCGACTAGCTACCATATCTTCATCGGTCATTATCCTGCCTCCTTGAAATAAATCTCGTCCCGTCGCGTATCCGAAGCATCGGCCCGTTTCCGTATCCTCTTACGCACAACCTCAAACAGGAATGGGTAAATCCAAATCTGTGCCAAGTGCAGGTCCACACAACCAAATACAACATCATCAGATCGACAAAGGGTCTGCGAGGCGCATCCTCCATCTGGATGCTTCAAGCTCGCCGAATATGGCATCCTTCGTCCACAGACTTTTCCACTCGCACACGTCATAACCGGGGTTTTCCTTGTCGGGACGGTCCCATCCATGGCTGGCGGAGCTGAAGAACGACGGGGCAGATCTGCAGAACTTCGGCTGGGATGAACAAATCAGATGCGTCTGCAGATGCAAGATCTCGTCACCACTCGATCCCGCATGCTCCGCGGTCCATACAGAGCAGGAACACCATGCCACAGTGGATCGAAGGAAAAGGGCGAGCGCAAGCCAGAAACCCCTCAAGCAAACAAGTCGACTTATAAGGGCAGCAGCGTTCCCCATCTCATTGAACTGTCGTTCATGCTCTACATTTGCCTGTCGCCTGTAAAATGCAGCTCAAGGCCTATCTCAGCCACTTCTGGCTTCTTTCTCTACCTCTTGCTACTGCGTTAACTGTTCCTCAAGTCCCTCTTGCTGAAAGCGCCGACCATGCTCTCTCCGAACTCACTCACGCCGACGCCGAATTCAATCCAGCGGACTATACTTCGCTAGATGAATGGAACCCGACAACATGGGACTACGACGTCGTTATCGTCGGCGGCGGCCCAGCCGGTCTGGCTGCCTCGATGTCCCTCGCTCGAGTCGCCAGAACATCGCTGCTGTATGATACGCAAGAATACCGCAACGAGCAAACCAGATACATGCACGATGTCCTCGGCCAAGACGGTACCTCCCTCCCTCTGTTCCCAATCATATAATCATGAACATAAAACTAACAGCGCTATCCAGGCCAAGTCCCCCTCAAATTCCGCACCGCGGTCCGCCACCAAATCGACGAACTCTACCCAGACTACTCCTTCTGGGCGACACGCAAAACGAAAGTCACGGGAATCATCCCCCTCGAAAAGGGCTTCCGGGTCTACGACGACAAAGGTGGAAAGGTTACAGCCAAGCGCGTCATCCTCGCGACCGGAATCAAAGACGTGATCCCCAACAAGCCGGGCTTCGCGGAAGCCTTCGGCCGCGGCGTCTTCTGGTGTCCCTGGTGCGACGGCCACGACTACAAGAACCGGAAAATGGTCGTGTACGGGAATCTCGCGAGCGCGATTGGCTCGGCGCTGAATATCCGCAAGTTGACGCAGGATATCACCATCGTGACGGGCGGCCCGCTTACGAAGGAGGATAAGGAGGCGGCTGAGGCGCGCTGGCCTAATTGGGAGACGGTGATTAAGAATACGTATAAGATTGCGATTCGCGAGAATGACATTACGAGGGTTGAGCGCACGACGGCGCAGTTGGAGCCGAAGGATGATGAGTACCGCGTGCATTTGAACGGCGGGAGTCCGAATCCGTTGGTTACGAATGGGATGCTGATTTCTGTTCCTACGGTGCAGACGTCTAGTTTGCACAAGCAGCTGCGGCTGGAGATGGATGGGAAGTCTGTTAAGGTTAAGCCGAGTAGTATGGAGTCGAGTGTTGGGGGCCTTTACGTTGTTGGCGATGCGAACAATGATGGCAGTACTAATGCGTACCATGCGATGTGGTCTGCTAAGCGCGCGGTCGTGAGCGCACATGTTTCTATGAACAAGCAGGAATATCTGGATGCTGTTCCGGCTGCTATGGTTAAGGCTGCGGGCGGGGATGAAGCCATGTATCGCCTACAGATGGAGGATCTGGAGTCTCAGATGGGCGACGATGTTGAGCAGATGTACAAGGCACTGGGCGGATAGTCTGGTCTGTCATTCGTTTGATCTCTGCTCTGAGTTTTGTCTTCTGTTGCTAGTGAAGCTGAGTTGATGGTCCATCGCACGTGAAAGGCAGTGCTGTCAGCCTTATGGGAGTGTTAGCCTATCCCACACATTAATTTCATGACAAATCTGGACGCCTTGTGGTTTCCCCGTATAGAGGGACAAAGATAGTGACTTGGCGGCTTAATTTAAGATAATATAGCTGCTAAGCCGCCTCGTCTACTCAGCCACGTGGGCCTAATTTTAGCATCTGACTGAGAGGGTGACAGCACATCTGACAGGTTCTAGTTCCTACGTGGTGGCATGTGGTTTCTCAATCTCTATCGCATTGGTCACCTTATAGCAGTTCTATTCTCAATCCGTGCATTCCAGAGGATTGGGAAGTATCCACCTGCATAGGGCCCCCAACAGCCAGCGTAGCACAGCCGTGATTTGACACCAGCATCTTGTTTACTGATCAGTTATCACCCGAATCAGTATAGCCCGATAATCTTGCAGCACTATGCAATCCTTTGAGCCTCTAGCTAAACTTGGGTCCAGAGCTTAGCTGTGGCTCAGGAATAGGCCATGGCACAGCCCGCTAAATATACCACCACCATACACGGCATCTTGGAATAGCCTCAGCTTGGGTATTGAGCGTCGCAAGGGTATAAAAGGGCTCCCATGCCTGTGCTTGTCTTTCTTCTTCACACACTATCAATCTACTTCCAGACATTCTAAACATCATCTGAACATCTGAATCTCCAGCTCTCCTCTCAACTACCAACTGTCTACTACACATCAAAATGCATTTCACTCAAGTCACCTCCCTCTCCCTCCTCATCGCCAGCACCCTCGCAATCCCAACAGGCGGCTCAGACCACATGTACTCAAAACGCCAAAACATCGACGACATTCTCCCCCCAATTGTCCCCATAAACACACGATCCGGCAACGAAGACCTAATCTCAAAGCTAATCCTCGCCCCAACACAAGCCGACCGCGTCAAGCTGCTCTCCCAACCAGGCGACTACATCTTCGACTTCAACGAGTCCGGCGCGCCCGAATCCTCCGAAGCAAAAGGCCTCGGCGGGTTTTCAGTCGGTGCGCACGCGAAAACCATGCCCGCGCTTATTGGAAACGGGGCGGCCATGACGCTTGGGTTCCTGGGGCCGTGTGGAATGAATACGGCGCATGTGCACAATCGCGCGACGGAGTTGAATGTCGTTGTTAAGGGGAGGCTTGTGACGAATTTCGTGCTGGAGAATGGGGCAAGGCTGATTGAGAATACGCTTGGGCTTTATCAGATGGCGGCTTTTCCTATGGGTGCTATTCATCAGGAGTTTAACCCGGATTGTGAGGATATGGTGTTTGTTGCTGGGTTTAATAATGCCGATCCCGGGGTCTCGCAGGTTGCGCAGAACTTCTTTAGTCTGAGGCTGGATGTTGTGCAGGCGACCCTTGGGGGAATTCAGACGCTTGATGGCAAGGATATTGACACATTTCGGGAGATGATCCCTGCTAATATTGCGCTTGGGATTGATGCGTGCTTGAACAAGTGTGGGTTGAAGAGGAATGCGAAGAGGGATTTGTCGGAGCTTGTTAATTAGGTGCTTTTCTTTGGCATTGTATATAGATTGCTGTCTTTGCTGTTGTTTGCATTTTTGATTATTAGCAGACTGTTTTTCTTGATAGCGATGTATTTATTTCGCTCTTCTCACTATTTGCAGTACAGAAATCCCTAACAAAACGTCCAATAGCTTCAACTATGAGCGGCCTTATTCCACTACCTAGCATATCAGTACCTATAATCCCGGCTGTTCCTTGTTTTGGGTAGATATTACATACAGCGTCGTAGAGGGATGATGTCCCGCTTTGGCCACCCTTCGAGCAAGATCAAGACCTCATGGTGTACGATTCCCGGCCAGAGGAAACCGTTCAATTACTTGGGTCGCTCAGAAATGGTAAATCCCGAGGTGGGATAATGCTGGTCGACATCTACGAGCAGATCGTATTTTCCTGGATACAGCACAACACTGCCGTCTTCAAGACCTCGCCTACATATTTCTTGGGATACTTCGTGATTCGAAGTCCTGCGGGTGCCACCTTGCCCGTGAGGATATCAAAGACTCCATCACCCCCGGCTTAGCTAGGATATCCTACCGAGACAATGGCCCCAACATTGTTATTTGGGAGCAGCCGTGAATCATGCAACTGGCCACCCCTAAATTGAACAACAATAAGCGGTTTCCCAGCCCAGCAAGACGCAGGATGAGTTCTTCCTGATTCCTGGGCAGTCAATTCGAGTTCGATTGAGAGACTCATATTCGATACTATTGTCAATCCCACCGAAGAAAATGACCGAGTCAGCCTCTCGTGCGACAGACACCGCGTTATCCAAACCATCCGAGTCGGTGCTATTAATATCCATCCGTTCCTGCTGCTGTGACCAACCACATTGTATCCGCCGTCTCGATCAGCGCAAGCCTACCTTTCCTCCTTCAGCAGGAGGAGACCACCCCTGAACTTTTTTCATCTACGCAACCTCCTCCCGGATCTTGCTGTAAGTATCAAAAAATAAACAAAGAAAAAACATACAACAGCTGGGATTCGCATGTGGTCACCCACCATACTACTAACCAGCCGGCGTGTGGCTTAAGCGTGGCCAGAAGTCGGGTGGGTGCGGCCCGGGTGAGGTTAGGGTGAGGCCGCTTTACGGTCGCGCGAGTTGGGTGAGATTAGGGTGAGTGCGCGATAGACAGGGTGAGATTCTCACTTCCGGCTCACTTGCCTCACTTGTCTCGCGCGACCTGCCTATCTGAACTAGCTTTGAACCTTAGTACCCGCTCGCTTGCAGTAATTGAACGAGGATTGGCTATCTGAGCCATGACTCCAAGCACCAGCGTCTAACATAGCCTCAATAAACGTTGCTGCCTGGACGGACTTTCAACGGAAGGTTAGTGATGCCAAGATCAGAGAGCCTGAATACTGATTTTTCAGCCTGGATATGAAACCTCAGGCAGCAGGTTAATTTCCTAAATAGACGGTCTAGCCGCGCCAATGACTTTGAAAAGAAGTGTCCATTGTTTTCTGACTTATGTAGACAAACGCGCCATAGCCGACCCGTTCCTCCAGAGGTGCTTGGCATGAGCCGCTCACACTGGCGAGTTCTGGCGGCAGGATAAAGCAATACTAGTCCATTAGTAAACCACTGTTAGGTTCCCTCCCACAAATTAACGTAATTCCCGGTCGATCCGGTCGCCCACCAAAAATATTGATATTTGTCAATCTCGAAGCTATTCCCAACAACGCAATTCCTAATATTTTTAAATAAATTAAATTACACGACATTTAGGACACTAAGTTCTAATATGCCCCTGGATTCGACATTCAGAGCATGTTGGTGGAGCGCGTTTTCGGGCTACTAAAGGTTCCAAAGTAAATATACTTGGACCCCCCACCAAGTCTTCCAATTACTCATTTCTCAACGTAATTAGGTCCCTTGCCTCTTATACTTGTAGACCAGCTATAGGACTCATTTACCGCTTAGATCAACCCTTTTTTTGCTATTAAATCTGGCTTTCTGCGCGGAGATCATTCAATTCCTTAAGGGTCATCGCGGTGTTGTATATCGCCATCTCACAGCCCTTTATAAGCTCATCTAGCGCTTGCTTAGAAGGACTAAAAGAGGTTTAACGGCCTCTAGCAAGCATCTTCTTGACTAATAAAGCTTTTTTATGTAGTTGACGAACTGTATAAGGCGTGGCGAGTGTAGAAGAGCTTGTTAAAGCCCCCCCTCTGCTTCCTGGGGGGCTAGGCGTATGAACCGTGTAATTTAACTTATCAAGCACCTGGCTAGGATCGTGAGGTTGTATTCCAGCTGCGCGGAAGCCGCTTTGAATATTCTATATCGTGAAGACTTGCTGGCGCGCAGCGGGATATGCCTTTAGAAAGTCAAGCTTGTTAATATGATTGTATCCTAACCACATCTTTGCCTCAACAAGGCCCCCATAAGCGCGCTTTAATAGGCCAAAACAACCAACATCTACGGAGGAGTGCACCAAAAGTTATTACCGCGCTAGTGACCACGCTAGTGAAAGGATGTCAGAGGATGTATTAGTAGAACAGCTGTACTAGTAAATTACTATGGCAACTAGTTATTCTAACCATTTTAATCTATCATTGCCTTACCCCGCTTCCTGCCTTATGGATAACCTCCTATCTTGAAGCTATTTACACCGCTACTTGACCGATTTCATTGATTTTTTAGGTGTTTTGAAGCGTGGATTCTACTCTATCTTACCTCGCTGCCTCTACCTGCCTGCCTGCCTTCGCTGCCTTCGAACCTGCCTCCGTAAACCTGTCTCCGAACCGCCTCCGAACCTGCTTCAGAATTGCTTTGACGATGCCTGGCGCTTTCTATCCTCTAGAGCTTCGAGCTCAGGTCCTTGCTCTGTGGGCTATTAGAATAAAAAACGTCGATATAGCTCGCTACCTTGATCTGCCTCCTCGTACTACGTTGAACATGATAAACAAGGCGCAAGCTCGTGGTTTTGACCCTGCGGTAAATCCTAGAGTTCAGATGGAATTCATAGAGGATAGCAAGCGACCTGGTCGTCCCAAAGTGATCTCTGAAGCTATCGAACGTGGTCTTATAGATTCTGTTACTAAGGATAGAAATAGGCGTGAAAAATCCTCTGAAATCCTTGCTTTTGAAGCTGGTATTTCTCTTTCTTCTGCTTTGCGAATCCTTCATAAGCATGGATTAGCTGCTGTTAAACCCTCTTGGAAACCTGGTCTAACTGAAGCTGCAAAGAAACTACGCCTTGAATTCTATCAAGATCATCAAGATTAGGACCTTGAAAGGTGGAAAGATGTGATCTTTACCAACGAAACCTCTGTTGTTTTAGGCCACCGGCGAGGATCTGTACGCGTCTGGAGGACTATTAATAATACCCATAATAATACTTGTATTCGAAGGCGTTGGAAGGGGTTTTCTGACTTCATGGTATGGGGTTGCTTCACGTACGATAAAAAGGGCCCTTTACACTTTTTTCAACCCGAAACGACCCAGGAAAGGAAGCAATCAGAGGTCTTAATTAAGGCGTTAAATGACGAGCTTGAACCTCAATACAAGGAGGAATGGGAGGTTATATGGCCATGGGTCGTCTAGGTCTTCGCAAAAAACCTGGCCGTGTTCCTAAATGGAGATGGAATAAAAAAAATAGTAAGCTATCTCGAAAAGGCAAAGGAGGGATTAATTAGTGGCGATATCAGCAGGTAAGTATCTATAAGAGCTCTGAATAGCTTCACGCTTGCTAATAGATAATATTTTCTATTAGGAAATCCTTATTCCACACCTCCTTCCCTTCGCAAATGAATGCCAGATTGATAGACCTAGAATGATAGTATTAGAAGATGGCGCCCCCGCTCATAAACACCACGGCCAGCGACGAATCTACGCAATATATAAAGTTCAAAAGATTATAGATTAGCCTGGTAATTCGCCTGATCTCAACGCAATTGAACCTTGCTAGATATGGCTTAAGAAACGTACAACCGCTCGCGGCGCCCCTAGGGATAAAAAGACTGGAAAAGAGGCATGGATTAAGGCGTGGAATGAGCTTCCTCAGGAGCGAATTCAGGATTAGATTAAGCGCCTTATAAGACATATTCAAGAGGTTATTCGTCTAGAAGGAGGAAATGAATATAAAGAGGGTCAAAATAATCAAGATAGGCGGAGTTGGAAAGGTAAAAGACTTAAGGGACAATTATCTACACGCGAAATCCTTGATCCACTGCCCCAAGCGATCTCTGGCCCTTCAACGCAACCGTGGAGATCTAAATAGCTTCAAAAACCATGGAGTACGGAGTATATAGAGTACGGAGTAGAGCGGGGTATAATAGTATAATTCGGAATAACTAATTACCATAGTAATTTACTAGTAAAGTGGTTCTGATAATACATGCTTTCACTAGCGTGGTCACTAGCGCGGTAATAACTTTTGGTGCACTCCTCCGTAGTGGTTGCAAGAGGTGAGAGGAATGTGAAGGCATGCAGATGCATATAATATTATTATCCTTGCACTTCTTATCGAATTCAGGCGTGAGGTGACTCCCGTGGCCGTCCAGAACTAGTAATCGAGACCCCCCCTTAGTCCGCGTAGTTATTACAGGAATAAAGCACTTCTCTAGTGTAAGGCCCTCGCGAATGTACCTAGAGAGCTACAGCTCTTGGCCCATAGTCAGCCCGCGGGCTGACTAAGCCCATAGGGGTTTTCCTCTGCTTCGCGAAGGTTGATTCCAACCTTCAGCGTTAATCTACTATTCAATCCTTATTCTTGGAATTAGCCTATCGCGACAAGCTTTTGACCCTTATTATTACCTCTCACACTCCTCGCAAACCTCCTAAAGGCGAAGGACCTTTACAATTATTGTAAGGGTGTCGTGCCAGGGTCACGTGCATCTCCAAAGTCTTACAAAAAGACCAACATGAATCGCGAGGTATCTCGCGATTCCCCTGGAACCCCTTAAGTAGCGCACAGGGCCTTGTAAGCCTGAGATCAACCACCACGTGGGATCTTCCAAGGCCTTACATCTAGCCACTAGAGGCCTATCTGGTCTGTTATCCATCTATTTACGCTTACTTTAATCCTCTAGTCACGTGGTAAATCGAGTTCTTCAAACCATCCCTGTAAATAGACCTTTCCTTTAAAGATAATGCATGTTGGAATACTAAATCCCGTGGAGCTAATACACTCGATTACGGTGACCCATTCGCGCTGGCCTGGTTGAATAAGATAAGGCCTTCCGGGCATATTTAACCGTGTAACTACTTTAATAGTTACAATAAGACCCATAGCAAAGCCAGTCTTATTAAAGTTATAGATATCTTCATCCTGAATGCCGTGCTTGTCTTAAACCTCTTTTAAGCGCTTGAACCAATCCCTAATAATCTTAGGATCTTCGCAAAGGGCACGCGAATAGTTATATTATCAAGCGAATCGAGATTTGATGCTATCATGGCGCTTGATAAACTCAGTGACCCAGTTCTTCCCAATTAGCTTAGGGGGCGTTGGTGAATCCTGTTGGAGGATTATATTGGCCATTTACTATACATGTGATGGCCTGGGAGCGACCCCACGCGTATCCCTAGATATAATCTATTGTATCAAGGTCTCTTCCTGAGTTTTGGATAGCCTGAGGTTGTGGTTCCAAGGTTCTCCTTGAAATAAGTGTCCACTTAGTCAATCTGAAAGCGTTGTATAGGGCACATTAAAAGTTTCTGCCGCTCGACGAATACTTGAAATTTCACAGTTCTTTAGGGCTTTAATTACAATTTGGATTCTGCCCTCTCGCTCCACCAATTTTTGATGTGATTAACGCGATTTTGGTGGCATGGTGGTTGTTTGAATAATTGCGCGTTGAACGCGCGATGATTTTTCGGTGGGTGATCGGATGACCCGGGATGATCGGACGACCCGGGAATTACGTTAAATGACCGAGCGGGCGCTGACTAACAGTGAGTTCGGCGTTGAAGCGGAATACTAGCGGTCACTAAAGGTCGACATTTATACATCCAACCCGGGCCACTGTGTTGCCACTTTGTTCATCCATTAGGGCTGGACGATTCTCCTGCCAGGATTTAGCGCCATCCGAAAATGAGTCATATTTTAAAAAAGACCGGTAGATTGTGAACACCTCGGTACATCGAATCCATCCGATCATTAATCAGTGACTGATTTGGAGCATTGAGCAGGCGGCAATGAGATCAATTTGTTGACACCGAGGTACATGTCTAGAAATTGATTAACTTGATAGGAAATTGGGTTGATTAGTGAACATTTCCATACTCTGAATCCACCACTAATACTCCAGTTCGTGGAGTAGTCCTTCATGATGGGGGTTGGGGTCGCGGGAGTTGCGGGAACTGGGGGAATTACGGGAACCGCAGCGGAGATCTGCGGCCTTGCGGGCATTTCGGCTTACTATGCTGGAATACGCCGCAACATAAGGACCAATCAGAACAGCCGCTTAATATCTCAAGTTGGAAGGCTAATTTTAAATTAAAGATGGTATGCACTCCACTCTGATTATTCAATAGCCCTCTTCCGCCACACCGCAGGATGACGTGGGCAAGGTTTGAGTATTAAGTGAATATCTAAGCAGGCCATCAGGACGCCGCAGGAAGTCGAATAGACCCGTTGATTCTTAATGCAGCCAGAACGACTGTGCCATTGCCGTTGGCACAATAAGTGAGCACTAACAACGTTGGATCTATGTACTTAATTGGATTGTATCCCAGCTGTCTATCACTGAGATGAAGCTCGTCGTTTCTTGAGAAATTCTTTCCGTAGCAATATCTCGTCAGGTTGCTGGCTCAGGCCATTTACCTGCCGTTTTGGGCTTCCGCTCATTCCTTTTAAAGCACGATGGCAGGTTCCTCGGGACTCACTCTCCTCCGCGTCCTCAGCGATGGAAGAATTCTGAATATTCTAGTGTCTCTCTTATCGCCAAAGCTCGGCGTAGGTGAGTACAGTTCTAGGACAAAAGTTTCCGTACACTATGGCACCCAACCAAAATATATAATCGCGCTTCGACCAGTAATTCAGTCACCATACAACCAATTCAGGTAATAAAATTATTTCAAAAATATACGCTTAATCGTCAGATCTCCGCGCATCAATTAATATTCGTTTTAGCGATTAATATCTAGTGTACCAGCCACGAGCAGCGATGCAAGCCTTTACGCGCCGTGGCATCGATTCAATCAACCCGTCAAAGTATTCCTGTGATATCTTCGCCCACGCTGCATCAATTATATCGAGATAACGCTTATATAGTTCGTCTTGATCCCCTGTATACGTCGCTAGGGCCGGATCAATGTCAAATATCGTCTCTTTAAGTCGATTCCACGCGTGTTCAATGGGGTTCAAATCAGGCGAGATAGCCGGCCACTCTAGTAGAGGAATCGCTTCGTCATTCAACCAATTCTTGACCACCTTTGCTGTATGTATAGAGGCGTTATCTTGCATGAATAATAAGCCTGGTTCCTAAATTATAGGCAGTTGCTCCTGCAGCATCTTAAGATATGAGAAGCGGGAGTAACCCTGGCGCTTTGAATTCTCGTCCGCCTCTATTATCATGATATCTGAGCGGTTTCCACCCCAAATTGATGCCCAGACTATTATCTTGAAGCCTTCGGACTTGTCGTACGTCTGTATATATTCCTTCTTCCACTTCTCGCCGTGGTGGTTGAGCCTGAAGCACCAGTGATGTCGCTCTCCGCGCCCGATTTCAACGCTGCATTCATCGCTGAAGATAACAACGCGCCATTGCTCAACGGTCCAGTCTTCTCGCTCTAAACACTATTCAAGACGCGCCGTAGCATGCCTCTCAAGTAGTTTAGGCCTCCTTTTAGCTCTCCAATGACCATATCCTGATTCTTTGATCGTTCGGAGGAGGGTACGGTCGGAAACAGGCACGGGGATTTGATCGCGAATTTCTCGATAACGAACAAACGGATTTTGACGAATGATGCGTATAATTAAAGTCGTGGTTCTAGCGTTTAATTTCCTGGGCCTACCATCTCGAGATCTTGTTTCCCCGTTGGTTCGTCGCGTGGTTTGTTCGAGCGTGTATTAGATCGTTGAGGGCGGAATCTGCAACTTCTCCGCGATCAGGCGAATTGAGTCCCCATTTAAATTTAGCGCTTCAATTACACCTCTTGTATAAGGACTTAGCTCATTTTTAAGCTGCCTATTCGCATCGATATCGGCCAGAGGCCTGCGTGGCGTCGACATTGAATTTTTGAAGTTGGTGAGTTGGTGGTGGTGACGCGCGGCGCGCTAAAAGTGTACGGAAACTTTTGTCAAGGGGCTGTAAACCCGGAACAAGACCCGCACGAAATCAAAATGAGCTGGGGCCCTTATGATCCATTCTTCAGCACTGATTGACCCGGTTTCATGGTGAGCTTACCGCCGCGAATTATGCACACCACATTTTTTTTTCAATTTAATTCCAGTAATATCTCCAAGAATGGAGTCTATGCTCGGGCTTTGTGCCTATAAAGTGTATTCTTGGCAGGCCATCACGCAACAGATAGCCCAATCGCCGAGTTCCCTGCGAGTTTATGTTGATTTGTTGAGGATTATTATCATGAATACCCAATGGCCTGAAGCCCCACAACCCGTTTTCGGCAAGTACCTAGGCATAACCTTTGAGCAGAATGCCTTGTACCATCTTGAGAACTTTCTCTGTTGGAAACTTGCTTTATAATCTGCTTCCTGACCTGCCCCGCTCCTAATTGAGCTTGCCTCGGGGGTTTATAAAGTCGAGGAGTAATTATGGTGGATTGATATTGTCATTTCTTTTCACTCTCCTCTCCTCCCACCTTGTTGTCACATCTATACCTTCATAATGGCTACAAACAAGGCTCTTATTTTCAAGAAGATTCCCGACGGCTACCCTGTGCCTGGGGAGCATCTCGTACTTGAACCGGTTGCATATGATGCCAACGCCCCCGCTCCTGCAGATGGTGTGTTTCTGCAGTCGCTATACGCCAGCTTCGATCCTTACATGCGAGGCTGCATGCGCA
The DNA here is from genome assembly GCA_027569205.1 of Aspergillus kassunensis. Lineage (NCBI taxonomy): Eukaryota > Fungi > Ascomycota > Eurotiomycetes > Eurotiales > Aspergillaceae > Aspergillus > Aspergillus kassunensis. Next base: position 46,275 of record JAPDEQ010000039.1, read on the forward strand.
GCCCTGAGATCAAGTCGTACTCTCCCCCCTTTCAACTCAACAAGGCCATTGAAAGCGCAACCATTGCCAAGGTTGTCCGCTCCAACAATGCTTCATACAAAGAAGGTGACCTGATCATCGGATACCTGCCTATGCAAGAGTATGTCTTGATAGGCGCGGATGAGTTGTCTCGCATCCGCCCTCTTGAGAATCCCCTTGGAATTAAGGATATCCGGGTTTTCCTCGGCGCTCTGGGCATGCCTGGCCTCACAGCTTACTCCTCTCTATATGAGATCGGCCAGCCAAAGAAGGGTGAGACAATCTTTGTCTCCGCAGCCAGCGGTGCTGTCGGCCAGCTGGTCGGTCAACTAGCCAAGCACGAAGGTCTCAGGGTAATTGGGAGCGTTGGATCAGACGAGAAACTCGACTACATCACCAAGAACCTCGGTTTCGATCGCGGTTTCAACTATAAGAATGAGAAGCCCGCAGATGCCCTGGCTCGGTTAGCTCCTGATGGCATCGACATCTATTACGATAATGTCGGAGGTGAACATATGGAGGCAGCCCTGAACGCTCTGAACAACTTTGGCCGTGTCGTCGTCTGTGGTCTCATCTCGCAGTACAACTCGGCTCCGTATCCGATCAAGAACATTGGAAACGTGCTTACCAAGCGTCTTACCATGCGTGGCTTCATTGTTGGAGATGCTGGCATGGGCGACAAGTACACCAAGGAACATCAGGAGAATGTGCAAAAGTGGATCAAAGATGGTTCATTCAAGAACCTCATCCACGAAACACAGGGCATTGACAATGCTGCGGAAGGCTTGGTGGGAATTTTCCATGGAAAGAACAAGGGCAAGGCTGTCCTGAAGCTCTAATGTGTAATGATAATCATGGGTTAGGATTAGGTTACAGTCGACGACTGAATCAGTCTGACAAGCAGAAACTCTCAGCTACTGTTTAGAAATATGCCAAGATTGGCTAGTCCAAATATATTTAGAGTTGGAAAAATTCTTAGTTATGTTAGCATTGGGAACAGTAACTATGGAACTGCAATGTGACATGACGTTTCCAAATGCCGCTCGCCGTTTGATTACGTCATTGTTCCTTCAAAGAACTCGAACTTCGCTCCCGTCCACATCCTACCCAAAGTACAGGGACATAAATGGGGATTGGATGGGCTTTGAGGGACAATTAGGCGAAAGTAATTGAAAGGAAATTCTATACTTGGAAACCCGAGCGCAACATAATGGTTCCAACTCGTGGACGCAGAAAGGATACTCAATTTAAGTCAATCCAAATTGATGGAGGGTGCGAATCTGACAGGGGCGATGTGGCGAGGTCCGCAGAAAGCCCGCAAAGTCCGCAATAATACTGCATTTCACGTAGGCCAACCAAGCTTGACTTCAGGTTGCATTATCATGATTAATAATAATTCTCAGTGTTTGTGGGTGATATAATCGTAGAAATAGCGAGCATATAAGGTTGAGTCATGAGCTGACGTCCTCTGTAACCCGGGAGCTCTCACATGGAGCTAAGTATACATCAAAGGGCATCTCTCTGGTCTACTCCGAGTCATCCCGTGGCATGGAAGCTGGCGCTATTTCGCATCCGCGGCTAACATGGCCTCTTTTGCATCCAAAATGCGTTCATAGACACCTTTCTCGACGTTAGAATCATTCTCTTAGGCTAATATTATCAAGAGACTCACTAGAGAGAGGCCAACGGCTTTGTATATGTCGCAGTAACCATCTCAACACGATTATGCTTTCTTTGATTTCTGCTGATGGATCTCCGTTCCCGATAGTCATGAGTGCCGAAATTCCTTGATACACAAGACCCACGAGAAAAACAGTACATTGACCTTCTTGTAGGTCCACCATGTTAGACCCTTGCTGGAGTGCTGTTGCAATGCGACAAAGCGTGTCGATAGCATTAAAAGTCTCGACAAATGTATGCTGCTGCACCTCATGCTCGGATCGCACCTGTAACTGCTCCCAGTAATTTTCTTGGAGGAGGAAGACACCACTGTAATGAACGAATCAGGTTTTGTGTTTCCCTGTTTGACAAACTAGTTGCGAGTCCTTACCTGTAAGAGACTAGGCTTTGGCAGCAAAAGGCCAACCTGCGGACAGTGACTTCCATTTCATTAGCACGAACTAAGGCTTCGAGTGTCCGGCATAGTTGGACTACTTCTGGTGCTAAGGTGCTCTCGTCGAGGTTTGAAGAGACGATAGAAAAAGATCTAATGATCTCCAGGGCCTGGCTGATCAGGTACGTTGCCTGAGCTAGTCTGCCGAAATGACCGATTTTGAACACGAAGCCCTGGCATATGGGAACCGCGTCCTCAGGCCGTGAAGTCTATATGTGGTGCTAAATCAGTAAAGGTTCCTATACGCTTAAACTTGCTGTAGATGAAGGGAAAAGTGTCTGACAGCGTTATTGAAATGATCGTCATCAATGGGAAGAAAATCTTGAAATGTGGGATCTTCCGTCGCTAAAACCCGAGAAGGATTTGCGAAATTCAAGAATCTGTAATTAAATTAATCCAGGAGCGCTTATGCCGCTAAGTTTCACAGCTTTCCCATATTGGGATGACCGGTTAAGGAACTTGGATAGGAGGTGACGAACCGGTCTAAAATTAAGACAGCCCACCAAGCCCTGCGTCTCTCCTCAATCTCCATCCAGGATATTGTATTAGGCTCTCCGCCCATACGATCTTTGTTGATCTTGTCTAGACCCATGGCAATGGCATAGCGTGCACAAGCTCCGACTGTCAAATAAGCAGCAGGGTAGATTGCATCACCAATCTCAAAAGTTGCAATGAGTATAGCTGCCTGTAGAACTTGAACACACAAGACTTGTGTAGATTCCACGTCAGAGTAGAACGCCTTGACTAATCGGTATAACGAGGTTTTTCCTAGGCCTTCATCATCATGTACTGACAAGCAGCATAGCTTGATACACAAAGCCAGAAGGGCTGTCGGGCGTCGGGATGGGGATAATGGATTAAGTACGACGGCGAGATAGCGCTTGCGGCTGATAATAGGCATCCAAGTTGTCCGAAAAAACTTGCTGGCTGTCTCCCGAACCTGCTGGCTATCGCCGAGGTGCAAGGCAACTTCGTCCGGAAGGCCTATGTTCAGGCGAGGGATTTCCAGCCCAGCCTCACGGAAGAGACCAGGTGCTAGGAAACTAATGGCGGTGGTAACAGCAAATGAAGAAGTAGAAGCAGAGGGAGACTGGATCTGAGGTTCAGTACTGCTGGACGCTACAATAGGCCCTGAGTAAGCTGCATTGGAATCACTGATAGATTCCGATCCTTGTATGCTGCGGGGAGGCTGGTCGGAACGTTGGCCGCGTCTACGCGGATAACTGCACTTCAAGCCTTTCCTGAAACAGAGCTGGCATGTTGGCAGATTCTTGTCACAGCGTCGCTTACTGCGGCGACAGGAAAAACATGAAGTGGAAGCGTGAGAGGTCATGTTAAAAATAGAAAATTGATGATGCTTGCTATTCCCGAAGCTTTTGGTATTGTAGAGATTTGCGGAGTGCTGCGGGTGCGGGCAAGCGGATACGTGGAATAGGATTAAGGATATTCCGAGGCCGAGGGGGCGACCGCAGAACTGGCGCGGTTCATGAAGATTGTCACGCAGCTGAAATGGAAGCTCCCGTTCCTGACGGAGGGTTACCGGCTCGCCACCCTACCTCAGGGGCCTAACCCAGCGTTGGCGGGATGGGATACGTCATCTTTCTACTGGCTTCCTGGCGAAGTACTCACCTGCTTTAGATTACTCGTACAGGGAAATCACAGTATCCCTAATCGCAATACATCCGCAATCTGACTGGTCTTGTAGGAGTTGTGCGACTTGTGAGGGCCGTCGTAAATCGGACAACTCCTCCTTTCCATCAATGAGAACTCGTTTTTCGAGGGAGGCCATTTCGTCGGCGCAAAATTGAACTCTTCTGTCCGAAGGCTGGCGCGGTTCGCATAGCGGGGTTCCTTGGCGGGCACTATCAACCATCCTGCGAGAGTTAGCACGTGAGCATCTTCCTTTGATCTAACCTCTAACCTACTGGCCATAGGGGCAAAGCATTCGTACATAGTATGTTAGCCAGGGTCCACCAAAAGACCCTTTTGTGCCGAGATGCGCTGATTCATCACCTCTGGGGCATATTAACTAACCCAAGTAACATAGTTTCTTGAACCTCCACACCTGGAACATACGCCAGAAGCTCCTTGGCATACGCAGCTGCGGTTTCCGGATGTACTGATCCTGTAGTGAATCTCAGGGTCGGTGGTGTCTCGAGGATCACGTTGAATCTCAAGCAAGAGCTAGATTCACACATTTTAAACTCATGGCGGTGAAATTTTAACTATCTCACTGCCTTCCATGCCCTCCAAAACAGATAATGTTTGAAACGCTAAGCATGAGCCATGGAAACCTAGCGGCGAGATAGTTTTGGAGTCTCGGGAGGCAAGAAAATCGGACCCACGGGAAGCCGCGTATCCAAGAACAGCAGCGAAGTTGCAGGAAACATTGTAGGCGCCATACAATTCGAACGCTGCACCTATTCGAGCAGCATACTCTGACAAGGATGACAGGAACTGGCCACAAGGTAAGCCTGACCGATTCTGTTTAGGACTGGTAAATCCTAAGATATTCTGTGGACAAAAGAGACGAAGTACTGCTTCTCAACGAAGCAAGAAGGAAACCGGACTTTGATCGAAAGGTAGGGTAGCTTTGATTCCGAAAACAACAGGTAGTAACTAAGAAGAATTATATTTGGTAAGGAGCGTCCTTGAACACATGATTCCCTACGTAACGCACATATCGGTCCCGCCATGTCCGCTTTCTCAGTAGCTTCTTGGTATATATCAATACTCTGTATCGTGGTGTCAACTAGCACGTCAGCCTAATTTTCATGCGCAGATCCGTTGGCTGACAGCATCCTGTGTCTTAGTGTGGTTCCCTGACGGATACCTGCACATTTATATACAATCGCGTGGTATGACACCGTGTAGCCATCAGGTTATCGCAAGTAGGGAAGCATTCAAAGATCCTTAACAGATATAGTGATGCAGGCTGCTAGTTATGCAAAACTTTTGAGGTCGATATTCGACTATTCCACAGAAGACAGTTAGCATCCGCACTTTACATCTTTTCGGGTCTCCACTAACGGTTTTCACTAGACCTTGACTTCGGCGAAGTGAAGAAAAGCAACTTCCAGTTCTTCAGTGCAGCATCACGGTGTTCTAGTGTGGAGGGTGCGTAGTCGTCACTGCCGATAGTGTTGCGGAATGTGTCGATGCTTGTGAATTTCACTAAAGCCACCAGATCCCATGTTTCATTTCCAAGGACCCTAGAGGTAGGTAACCCTTGATACACAACTTCAAAGTCGCCAGCCTCGGTTGCGAGTCTCCTGACTTCTTTAACAAATCTCTCAAGCCAGGCTTCTTGGCCACTGCATGGCGGGTGTGAACTTCCTTCTGGATATTGAGCTTGCTCATGCCATTGCAAAAGACTGAGCATAAAGACAGGGTGGTCTTCAGGGAAGTCGTTTGGTATAATGTTGACAAGGCTTCTGATTTTTACCATTTTAGTCTTATAGGGGAAAGATCGAGGAGTTAATAGAAGATGTGCTGCCAGTGCGCGGTTTTGTAATTAAATACTTCCAGTTCCGATCTTAAGTAAATTAGCTTTGACTGTCCTGTCCAGTTATCAGCCAGTTTCAGGGGTTGAGTCTAGAGCATTCCAGACCGAACTAGATACCGGTCGGGCGCGGGATTTTCGTGGAAGGCCAGATACGTGTCGCGCACAACATGAACATGGCCAAGGCTGAGTGAGGGTGCAGCAGAAAGGCACGGTTACTTCAAGGTTGAAGTACGGAGTATTGGCTGAAGCAATTGCCGATATGGCTGGACTAGCTTGTGTCTGAAACTATCAGAGCGCATTTAAGAATGTTGTAAGCTAAATACCTCGCACGTCACTGCCCGCAAGTAATCATCCTTGAGGTGCCTCGCACTCAACTATACTTCTTTCGCCTCCAGCAGCTGTGTGTCCAACCATGTTCTTTCACTCAATCAACCACCGCGGCGGGCAAAATCTTGGCCAAGATCTCTTCATCCTTCAAATGTTCCCAACTGTACCAAAAGGGTCACTAGGACCAGACCCTGCGGCCTGATCTCGCGGACCGTACCTATATACGGATAGCTTGCCCGCCATGACAACTAAACTCCCTCCCAGGGAAGGCTCATCCCGAGCCTGACGCGCGCCGCCATGCTAATATATGTGGATCCTCCGACCCTGGGGCTAGTGAACAACGCAACTAGGCCCAGCGGGATTTCTGATACCCTACACCCATCCGATATCAAAAAAATTCTAGCCCATTCCTCTCCACAAACTCGCGAAATGCTAAATGCGTAGCTAATCGGATTCGGTGACCATGCTTATTCAAGGCTTGGCCAAGGGCGACAAAGGGCTGGACATCGCCACGTGAGCCAACAACCTGTAAAACGATATTGAGCCGGAGAGGAAATCTGATGTCGCTTTCCTCGGGAATCCACTGATGCACCTGGTGTGGGTCTCGCTGTAAAGCTTTATACAGACCGGCGATCTGCGGGTTAGGGCCAAGAAATTTGATGTTCAAACGACCGTTATCTGCGAGGCAGTCAGGTTAGAATTATTTATTGATCGTGGTAAGAACCATTGAATAATGGTCATAAAACAACCTGTAGTCTGCGTCCCTGCCTGAACGTCAACCGGGGCAGAATGGAAAACCCCCAAATGACGCACTTCACATACATTATATGCAAGAAGTGGTCCCTGGTCCAGGTTTTGCGCCATCGGGGAGTTGGGTATTATCTGTCTTCATATACCAATTTTAAATTTGCTTATGGTGGAGTTTTCGGTATTGGGACCTAGAGTCGTGGAGGATTTAAGACGGGAACATAATTGTGGCCTTCTCAACGTTTAGCTGTTATTATAACGTCCCTGGGGGCTAAAAGTAACGTCATCACTCAGAAAGGGGTAGACAACCATACGATTCACTGGCTCGTGATGTCAGCAGTTTGGGAGAGTGTCACAAGTCCCGTTACACTTCCCGCTCACGGCTCATGGAACATTGTCCAGGACGGCAAATAATGGAAGATTACTATTAGTTTGGGATTTCAGCAAATGCCGGTCAATAGTTTATCCATATGCGAAGAGGGGAGATCAAACGCGACCCCGAATCTTTTACCTAATCGGACATGGAAACACCGTATGCGAGCTTCACAACATTTTTAATATTTGGCAGTTGGGGGCTGCATTCTTACGCTTTAGCTTCGCCGGCGCTTATAGTTCGTTCTGTTAGTTCTGGTTAGGCCCTGCTCCCGGGAGAGAATAAATCTACAGCTTGGAAAGGCCATTGTCGAATATTTGAAATGACTTTGGCTTTAATGTTCGACTTGTTCGACCTCTTCGATCTCTGATCTCGGGTGTCTTGGTGTTTATGTTACTTGAGTTCTTCTTTCTTTCTTTTCTTCTTCCTTTTGGTCAGAGGTTAAATGTATGCCACGGAGTAGTTGGGACATTCCTGGTGCACCTATGTCCAGCTGGCTATCTATCATTTTATGTCTGTGTTAGCTGCAATGCCCATATCAGTGTTTGTCTCGGTCAAGCCGTAATAAATAGATTATGTATTGAGTAACCTGATACTAAACCGAATTTCAACCAGGCAGTGAGAGTAATTTTCATACCATAAACCTACCCCTCTAATATTATCTATACCAACTCAGAAATAAAAACAATTCCTCACAACAATGCCGCCTCAAATGCCGGACTCAACGACAAAAACGCGCCAAGATCCATACTCGAAAAGTCAAAGTTGCAGCCCATATCCGACTCCCTAAAATCCAGCTCGTCGGTGGTTCCCGCGGTCCCCGTCATGTCGGGCATGGGCATTCCCTGTTCTAGTGGATTACCCTGAAAGTCGTAGAGCATGCTCGGGTCTTGACCCGGGAAAAAGGTACTAATTATAGAGAGGGGGTCGAATGTGGGTGCTGTGGTGGGTGTGTTGATGTTGGTGGTACCGGAGGGAGTGATTGAAGGGATGAATGGTTCGTTGGGGTAAGTGTCTGTTGTTGGAAGGGTGTTCTGCGGTTGTGATCGCGAGTGTAAGAACAATTGTGGCTGTGGTTGTGTTGAGGGTTCGTTATGTGGCTCATTGGTGTTTATGTTTGCAGTCAGTGGGATCCATTCGTAGGCTGGATTTATTTGCTTGAGAATGGTTTGGATAGCTGCCATTGAAGCTCTGCTGGGGTCGTCCTGACGCATTGTTGAGATGGCGCGCAGGGACGCATGCACCCAGGGGAGGTATGTACCAGCGAGGTCTTTGCCGTGCATAAGGTCGAAGATGAGGGCGAAGCAGGAGCTTCCCAGGAAATAGGAGTGGTAGCGAATTTCCTGAGCATGTTAGAGGAGTATGAACGAATTGTGTGTGACATACCCTAACGAGTTCGTTGACGGTGTAGGATTCGCATAGGAAGTATATTATCCGGCATGCAGCGCTGAGCGCGTAGTCACAGACCTCGTTGAGCCAAGATGGTATTTCTCGCTTAACACCAGGTTTCCCATTCGCCTGCGATGTTCTCATGTATTGGCTCCATCGACCTCGGAAAATAAGGAACGGGCGGAATGTGAGAAGGATAGTGTGGTAATAGACTTGAAAATCAACTACTCGCCCATATTGGGCGGGTGGGGGGAGGAATGTTACTCACGAGTGTTTAAAATAGCTTGTTGGACACCAATTCGACCTGGCTGGGGGCGCTTATTGAGTCCAAATCCCAAAGCACACTGCATCTTGAACTCGAATGAACGCAGATCATCCCTTACGGACATCGCAATTCTCCACATCTCCAGCAATGAATCATGACGCCGGCCGTATAATTCATCTGCTGAGTGAGCAATAGCATCAGAGAGAAATACCAAACTGTGCAAAAATGCATCGTCTGGAAGCGCAATACCAATATCCCGCCGCAAAAGCGATCGCGGCCGGCCTAAATGGAAGCAAATCCAACTAACACGATGATTAGTTAAAGATTTTAGAGCTCTAGGCAGGGTTGGCACTCACGTTTCGTAGGCATAAAGGTACCAGAAGGTCCTACGTCTTTCTTCAATGTACTCTAGTGTGTCTCGGCTCCCACTGGGCGACTCCTTATGCATTCCAGCAGCCAGCGCCCTGCGGGCGGCGCACCCCAAGTGAAGAAAACATAAGTTCGGCCGGGCTCTTTTGTTGGTACAGTGGGCTTGCTTGGCGTCAGCAAGAAATACCGAGCCAAAATAAATTGAAACTTATCATAATCAACGAAAGCTGGACGCTTTGGAGGGTGACGTTGTCATCATATGGGGAGCAGGTAGCCTTGACCCGCTCATACAAAATATCACCCCATGCATGATGCTCGGTCACACACGAGCCCATAGCTAACGCCATGAGTAATACACCATCGGACTGGTCGGCATTCCTGCGGACTCGCGTATGATACAGCTGCTCAAGACGGCGCCGAAAGGTTTCCTCCGACCACATCGGCATTAACCTATGTAAGGAGCTAAGGAACCCTTGAAGAAATTCGCTTGCAAGGTAATAAGGCAGAAACATAAGCTGAGGGTCTTTCGTGCCTGGCCCCGGCGGGACAGTCGAGTCTAGAGGAATACCAAAGTATATGCAGCGGAAACTGAACATGTCCAATCCCGCACCGGCTTCCTCCACTCGACCCTGACCAAGAGTGCGGATAGGATGGGCCGTTAGATCCCTGTAGATTTCATTGATAAGTGCAAAGTGCGATGTGCTGCCATAGTATAGCTGGATTTTGCTAGACGGCGAAGCCCTATGCGTGGCTGAGACGCTGTTGTTGACGCCCAGTGGGGGATCGGGAGGGCGGGACACAGGCGGCTGCAGAGACTCTGGCCGAGAGGGCCCAGTTGGCCCTAGAGCATCACTGATGCTTTCTCTCTCGTTATGATGTTTTCTCTTGCGCGACCGAGTGACATCTCGGTATAAACACGGTGTGTTGCGCAGTTGGCAGGTCTTGCAGGGGGGTTCGCCATCGCACTTTATCTTGCGTTTCCGGCATTCTTGGCAGGCCTTGGGGATGCGCCGTTTAGTCGGCTGCGAAGGCGATTCGGTCTTGGCCATATTCGAGGGTTGCAATGAGATTCAATGTTGGGTATAACTGCGAAATTGTTTAGCCGTCGAAGCTCGAGGACGAGTCAATCGCTGTCACTAAAGCCGGAAGTCCAAATACATATAAAGGGCTTTTAACTTGCTAGATATAATTCAGCTTTCCCAAAAGGAATTGGAAGAGAAAGGTGAATCTATATCTCACCATGGAGGAGCACCGATCCTGCTGGTGCATCTGTCGCTGCTCCCTAACAAACGGAATGTAGTCTTAACTCTCCAGAGCGCAAAGACCAAGGTTTCCCTTTTAATGTTTGAAGGTGGGGACTGTAAGCGATATAACAAAATTCGCGCCAAACCAAAGATGGTTCCAGGTGGACAAGACTCGAGACCTGAACCGATTAGCTATCTTTGAATTATTTTCTGCCAGTAGTCATCTCCGAGTGAAAGTTTAGCATCAGGTCAATTGCGGTTGGAGCCATTCAAGTTTCAATCCGGAATGCCGTAAGTCCGAGTGGCAACCTATTTCCAACAATCATAGACTTGTAAAGGGAGAATTATTTCTGCTCCTCGCATCAGTCACTCGATCGATTGCTTCACATTCAAAAAATACTTGATCTCTATATCACCAGCTTGCGTCCATTGGCCCTGCATATGTGAATGACTGATGAGCAGGATGCCACCCTGCGTTTTCACGGAAACAAATCATAGCGTCGCAGTACTTCCTAAAGCGGGTAGACCGGATACTCAACCATGTCCCACAAAGGCCTCAATCCGACGTCAGAGAAGCCGGCATCCTGCTCATCTACCTTCGCTTATCGATGCAGGAGCTTTCAGGCAGGCAAAGATAACTATTCTTCCGCTGCAGCCATGGCGGACGAGAATTGTTTGCGCCAGATTATACCTGGAGAGCAAGCTCCCCGTCGCATCTTTCACGCCTGCGATTCGTGCAGGCAGAGAACGGTATCTGCATCGCACCCTGCTTTGTACGGACTAACTTTCTCAGCTCTGATGCTGATTAGCTCGGCTATAGAAAGTGACAAGTGCCCCAGCCTTTACTTTCAGGATTATTCATCAGCCCGAACAAGTGGGGCCGAGTTCGTTCAGTCGGTCACCTATGGATAGTGTGCAGTAGGTTCTCGAAGTCACAATGCCAAATCTCCGCAAAGAAAGCAAAGACAAAAGGCTTCGCCACCAGGGCTTCTGCGCTCGGGCAGGACAATACTGGCTTGCCCGATATCTACTCGCATCCAGTGATTTATCGATCTGGTTGATCAGGCTCCAGGATAATCTGGCGTACTATGTAGATAGTCCTTCATCTTGTGCTGCGCATGTGATTGCTATGAAGCCGTGTTTGAACTGCGGATCATGGGCTAGTGTTGGAAGGCTCGTGAAGCCGGTTGGTTTCACTCATTAGGTGTCAATTATTTAAAGCGCAGAGTCTAAGGAAGTAACTTCATATTTTCATGTGTTGGGGACTGTCCTTCACATGCTGCGAAACCGATTCGGAGAAGATATATTAGTTGCGTGTGTCGCCTTTCTGGGGGCATTTCAATATCTCCTCTCAGCGTCGATCCAGCTCCAGTTCTTAGCTACCATGGCCACTTCACGCAATTCCAGTGATTCAATGAAATCTACCTGGCGCTGGTGGGATTGAAAGTATTGGCACATGGGTCACTGGCTCCTTGAAGCATTTCGTGCTCATCATATTGACCTGGACAGAACAGTTCCGGTACATCCAAAGACAGACATGGTCCCATCATGCTCCAGAGTGGCAGTTCCACCTCTGGATCCTTTTTCACGCTTTTGTTCCACTCGCCATTCACCAGCCCTATATAAATTGTTTCCATCACAATATGACAGCAACGACTGTATACGTGTTATATAGTCCCTCGTTAAAGGCTATTGGCATTCGTCAACTTCACTTACTCCGCCGTGTTGGTCAAAAATACGGCTTCTTTGATGGTGATAAGCACGAGCGTGATGGTGTCCCCGACGTGGGTGTCTGGAGAACTCTCAACTCTCTTCTTGGTGCTGTCGCCTTCCGTCCGATGGTCGCCACCACAACTCTATCATGCAGACATATTAACGTTCAAGCAGCCCTAAGCTCCAACTGCTGCTTGACCACCTCGGAAACCTGCACCTCCATCCCCTTAAACTGAATGCCCAACTCCCTTTCCGCCTTCGAAGCATCAACCTCATAATTCGACCGATCAACCGGCTCAAGCTTAAGCGGCAGAGACGGAAACTGCTCCTTGACAAAGTCATACACCTCCCTCCACGACCTCTTCTTCCCCGAAAGCAGATACGCCTGCACGTTTTCTCTCTCATTCTTCTTCACTGTCAAAGCACGCACATGTGCAACCGCCACATCGTCAACGTGGACGCCGAGGTAGTGTCCGAAGGCATTCGTCTCTGTCATGAGGGCTTGGAAGAGCATTCCGTTGGTACCACCGAGGTCGGAGGCGGATTCCTGCACGAGGCTACGGCCAAACACGTAGACGGGGTGGATTGTGATAATCTCAAAGTGTGGGTTCTGGGTTTCTTGGAAGTCGAGGACGGCTTTGTACGAGGCGAGCTTGCTTGCGCGGTACTGGACGGAGCCGAGCTGGCTGGGCAGGGCTTCCTTGTTGATTGTGAAGTCGATTTTGTTGTCCTCTGCTTCTCGTTAGATCCATCCAGACTCGGCGTAGATGGAGAGAATAAAATAGAGCAGGTACATACCGCGAAGAACGCTGCCGTCTGCAATGGGCTTCAGCGACACCAGCGAACCAACCGACGCAGTCACAACAACCCTCTTAACACTCGGGGCCTTCAACGCCGACTTGAGCACAGAGACGGTCCCCTGCACCGCCGGTTTCAGCAGGTCCTCGCCGGCGCTGAACAACGGCGAGGCGACATGGATAACATATTCGACACCCTGTACTGCGGCATCGAAGCTACCGGAGACAGTAATGTCGGGGATGACGACGAAGGAAATCTTATCGGTGTATGAGGGGAAGAGAGCGCGGAGCTTGGCGGTTTGGGCTTCGCGGCGCACGACGAAGCGGATTGTGTGGCCGGCTTAGAGGGTGCGCAGGGCGACTTGCGAGCCGATGAAGCCGGTCGCGCCAGTGATGAGCACTGCGGACATTTTTCTGTAGGAGTTCGAGGGATTGGATTGTTGAGCTCGATGGATTCTACACTGATCTAAGCTCCATACGACGGTCTCTATATAGACAACGCCGAGACTACCAAGAGCTGATAAATCCGCCAAGCCGCCGAGGAAGCAAACGAGTGTATTTATCAATTAGTGATATTAGAAATCGCCAACGTTTAAGCTTCTTCCACTGGGGACCAATCGCGTAGATTTGCTGGTTCCGGCGCTGCAAGTGGCCGTTCGGAGCCGCTGGCCCACTCAGATGTGATTAATGATCCTGCCGAGCCGAGGTCGTGGCCCTTGGAATGGTGTCGAAGTGTCATCGATGAGGATTTGTAACTGCGCTATGGGCCAGAGAGGATTTCTATGATTAGAATACAGATAGCCCTGCATGGGGTTTTCCTCCATCAAGGGTTGGTTTCCAGAGTCGTCGAGTTCGGGACAGGCCCCAGCCTCACAATAGATGGATTCTATTGTGTACGCACGATCTGCGCGCTCATAACTATGACAAGCTCCATCGCGTGAAGAATATCTAGGCTCTTGTCGGGGAATGGATGGACCAATATTGATGATATCATCAGCCCGCCCCGCCATGATTTCTAAGCACGGCCTCATCAAGCCCCGAGCGAAGCAAAACATTTGCATAAGCTTGCGAGGGGGTACTGAATAGATAAATAATCCAGTTCCTGGCTCTCAGTTGCAGTAGACCATCCTTTAGAACGCGCCTCTGTATAATGGCCAGCAAGCCGTTCGCGATCATCGCCGGTGTTGGCCCGGGAACGGTATATCCTCCCCAACGTCTGCCTCCTTAATCGATTATTGACACAAGAACCAGGGTGCTTCTCTTGCCAGGAGGTTTGCCAAAGCGTACCCTGTTGTTCTTCTGGCACGCAATCCTGCGAACTATGAGTCTGTCGTGAACGAGATCAATACTAGTGGCGGCCAAGCGCTCGGGATCAGCACTGATCTTTCCGACGCGACGAGTGTCCGCTCCGCATTTGACAAAATCTCGAAGCAATACGCTGGTTCAGCACTTGCAGTGGCTATCTTCAACTCGGGAGGCGGGTTCGTGCACAAGCCGTTCCTAGAGCTGACGGACGAAGAGTTCACCCACGGTTATGAAAGTCAAGGGTAGGTGTCATCATGCTTGCTAAAGATATGACTGAGCAACCGGTGATGGTGTAATAGAAAAGGAGGATACCTTTTTGCCAAAGGGACTCTGCCTCTACTCCTTGAGGCGAAAGAGCTACCTCATCCGCCTACTCTGATTTTCACCGGTGCGACTGGCAGTCTGAAAGGGTCGGCTAATTTTTCGGCCTTTGCGACTGGAAAGTTCGCTCTCCGGGCGTTAGCGCAGTCTCTGGCGCGCGAGTTTGGACCGAAAGGAGTACATGTCTCTCATGTTATCATCGATGGAATCATCGATATCCCTCGGACAAAGGCTTGGAAGCTCGAGCATGAAGATGCCAAACTTGACCCTCAGGCTGTGAGTATTCGCAAGTCTTCTCGTAGGTGTTTTCGGAAATTAATTTGTCAATCCCAGATTGCGGAGTCATACTGGCATTTGCATACGCAACCACGCACGACGTTTGGATTTGAGCTCGATCTGCGACCATACATGGAAAAGTGGTAAGACACACTCAGCGGACAATAGCGGATAATATAAGTTACCTTTGTTTCGCAATCAACTTACCATATCCTACTCTTCAAACTTGAGTGGTGGCCAGAGCCCGTAGCATAAGGGGAAACTCCGTCAATCTGATCATGCATTCTGGAGAGCGGCCCGAGGATTGGGTACCTTGTCCAGTTAGTTCGTGCATCGTAGTGGATGATCTATAGCCATCTATTTCAGTGCAAAACAAGCTAGCAGAATCACACACATGACACGTTCAAGCTCTAATATAAATCTCCAAGAGGTGTCACACATACGCTACCTTCCACACACCAGTTAAACAGTATATTGGATAAAGCAACCTCCAGCATCCATGTGCATTCTTACACTTCTCGCTACCTCCCAGTTCGCCTTTGGGGCCACAATCCTTATCCCCACAACATACTTTGATCCCTTCACTTCCCTAGAGGATTACTTTGCCTACCTATACCCATGGGGCTCCGACCACAACGGTTTAGCGCAAATGGTTGGAAACTCATCGGCCATGAGTACATCTCGGTTTTACCATTATCACAAAGCAGGTCAGTGGTCAACTTCTCACTAGTGGCGGCCAATAGATTCAATATCTCTCAGATGCTATCCACTCAGCTAAGAGGCTCATGGTTGAAGCTGAATCGGGGTTTGACAACCAGGCCGAATTGATGGCGACAACGGCGGAGGGGACGTGGCCCGCATTTTGTTGAACGGGGCAGACACCTGGCCACCAGAGATCGATCTAGCTGAGTGGAAATGTAAGTTACTACTGAATTTCTGAGAAGTGTTTCGCAAGCTCACTATTACAGGATCCGGTGATACATGTTTTAAGACGTTTAATGTAAGCCCTCCATCTATGTTTCGACGGTAGGAACCTAACAAAACAGTTATCATCTGAAGTGCAGGCGCACGATATTGAGTACCCCTCGCTGGAAATCTTTTATACCGTGAAAGCCGAGATCCGTGACGAGGATGGGTCGACTATCTCAGTTAATTACTGTTTGGTGTTGCAGGCGCGGTCGTAGTACTCGCAGGCAGAGATTTGCGCACCGAATTGCATGGTCTGCGTCTTCTTCACGATCAACTCCACTACCATGGTGGAGGCTCACTTATCTCCCAGGCTGCGTTTGAGACTGATGTGTATCGCGAACTATCGACGCTACTCTGAGGCTCAGATCACCCTCTAGGCGGCTTTAGAGCAAATTCATATCACCTCCTAAGTGACAGCGGAGCATTACAATCCAATGGGACTAGAATCTCCGCAAATTGCTGCACATAACTATCGGTCATCACTTCCTCCTTCATGTAGTCTGGTATTGCCATGTCGCCGTCCGGGTCAAGCAGCGTCGATGCTACTTTGCGAATAGCCAGAACCTAAGCATATCTTGTCAGCGCCCAAATATAGTTTCACATAGCGGGGAAAAGCATACAAAAGCAAAGCTATTTCGCCCCAGCGTCTGTTTGGGAATGTGCTCGAGGACGGCAAGGAGGTCCCGCGCAATAGCGCTCCTGTACTTCCACAGTTCGCGCTTGAGCAATATCTCAGTGTCTGATGGCATCCGGTGGTGAGATTCCGCACAAAGAGCTGGCAAGAGCTGGACGTGGATCACATTCTCGAGGAGTACACTCTGGATGTATAGGGAGGTGATGTGTATATTCGCCCTTGCGATGTGAAACTCGGATGCCAGGGGTTCTAAGGCACTATTGATCGACGGGCCGGGGACTCGGAGCTCTAGTTGGAGGTCCCGCGTCGCTACTTGGAAGTAACGTCTCATTTCACTAATCGCAGTTCTCTCGCCAACTGTCTTTCGCTCTAGGGCCGTAAGAGCAGACCTTTGTCTGCGTCCTTTCTTTGATTCGAACACTGTCCACTGGTACACAACCAGCAGTCATTCATTCTAATCATGCTTTTCAAGCCACTTACTTTCATTTCGGCCATTTCAGGCCTGGCCTCGCTTGCCTTTGCTTTTGTTCCGGAGGCGAAGTCCAATGTTGCCATCTACTATGTAGGGCTCTCAGTTTTCTCGTCGAACACTGCAGGACGTGCTAATACTCTATCTTTCTAGGGTCAAGGCTTCGCTCAGCCGCGCCTCGCCGAGTTCTGTTACTCAACGGCGTTCGATATTATTAATATTGGGTTCATCAACTCGTTTCCAGACCAGAATCCCTTCACTGGGCTACCCGGCAGTGACTTTGGAGATCAATGCTGGGCTGACACTTACTCGGTCAATGGAATACCATCCCAGCTGAAATCACACTGCAAGGATTTGGTAATCGACCTCAAAACGTGCCAGGACGCCGGCAAGACGATCTTCCTGTCTCTCGGTGGTGGCCACAACTCGTACCAGCTAGACTCTATCGACTCCTCGACCCGGTTCGCCAACTGGCTGTGGGGAGGCTTTGGACCAAAGAGAGACGACTGGGTGGGCGAAAGCTCTGTTACATTTATACCTTTGGTCTGTGACATCATGTAGGTCACAGCTTCATCAATACCTTATCATCGACACCTTAATTGAATACCTTTGACCTTGATATTCACAATAAAGACCTTATCTCAATATGTGTTGTAACTACATGATACATGTGTAGCTGCTTTCCGTGAGTTTGCCTGCAGAAGAGCTGGTACAACAAGTAGACATGATGAGCGGCTAAAGGGGAAATGACCATTGTTGGCATCCTTTCCTAAACCGAGTAAACAAGCTTTTTCCCACTGACTTGCCCTTCTCTCAGCTTGCGCAATCCGTCCAAAATTCCGTCCAACCCGTTTGGTTCATGTGCGATCGGGTGTGGCTTCAATTTTCCTTCCGCTAGTAGTACCTCGCAGATGTCGAAAAATCTGGATGCGTACATATAGTCCTCCATTTTCGCGGGAAATTCATGTCCAAACTTTGCGAAGGCTTCTCCGTAAGCGGTGTATGCGAATACCATGGATACAGCGATGTCCTTCCTCGGACATTCTGTAGTCGGGGGTAGCAGGGAAGAATATTTTCCGCCAAACTTCCCCATGGCGTCAAAGCAGAAACTTGGAGAATTTTTCTCGCCAACGCAATCGAAGATTAGACCTAGTTGGTCATCGGTGGCGGTCTTGATATCTTGAACGGCACTTGGGCTGTTATAGTCGAAGACCATGTCAGCTCCCCGTGATCTAACGAGCTCAAAGTTGCTGGGTGAGCAAGTTGCGAGCACCCGGAGGCCGGACCTATCATTTGTTAGATTGTATGTAAATCCAGTATGCACTACTTACAGCTTAGCTAGTTGAACGGCAAGAGTACCAGTGGCTGTACTGGCACCATAGATAAGCACCGCTAGAGGTGCCGATGTAGGGTTGTTTGGAAGCGGGAGACCCAGTTGCTGATACAAGCCCTGGCCGCAGGATGTAAGTCCAGCACCTAAGGTTGAGCCTTCTTCAAAGGACACTGAGTCGGGTAACCTAAGGACCACACCGGTGCGACTAACGGTCTGCGCTTGTTAATCATCTTATTATAACAGTAGGCTATGTTCGCCCCATCTTTCGGAGTGGATAGACGGTCAAACTCACCCATTCAGCGAAAGTCCCATCAGCATGGGAACCGGGGTTTCCTGTAAAGTCTCGTGAGAAGGTTTTTCATTTATGGACTGGGGTTGAAGTATTTACCTCCGTGTACGGATCCTGCAACACGATCCCCTTTCTTCCATTTCTTGGTGCTGTCTCCATCAGCCACTCTCTCCACGACACCAGCGTAATCCACCCCGAGTCCACATCCTTTCGTGTCTGGCTCCCTGTCCAGGGGCTTCCAGTCTGCGGCCCTCCAGTCCGTAGGGTTGAGAGCGACGGCTTTGACTTTTACCAGCATATAGTCAGGCCTTAGTGGTGCAATGCCACGATCCGAAACTACCTTAGCCACTCCAGGACCATCAATGATCACTGCTCTTTGAGTCGCCATTCTCTGCCCTAATTTAGCAAGTATTTCCGATGGATTTTAGCGGACTAGCTTGTCGATGTATGTAAAACTGTTTCTGGTGTTCAGCCCTGGGCATGCATAGGACTATTATATTATAAGCTGAACACCTGATGACGTCTTGCTTATAAATTTGACTAAGCAACTTGGCAATTTTTGATGTTTGTTACTCCTGTAGCTTTCGATGTTTGCGGAGGTCTGCGGGTGTAGGCGGTGTATGCATGACTCAAGATGTCCGCATTTCTGTTTCAAGTACTGTGACTGGACGTCGGTAATTGCACCCCATTTGGCCCCACCTACCTAAAACAAAGATCATGATTTTCAACGGGGTTGCGGTCATCTACGGGCATCTGCGGGCGCTGCGGACATTTATGTGGCAATTTGGTAAAATGAATTCTAATTGCACCCCGTTTGGCCCCACCTAGCTCACCGCTACTACCTACCTCAAACGAAGATCATGATTTTCAACAGGGTTGCGGGTGTCTGCGGGAACTTGCGGTCATTTACGGGCATCTGCGGCCGCTGCGGACATTTATGTGGGAATGTGGCAATTCGGTAAAATAAATTCTAATTGCACCGCGTTTGGCCCCAGCTAGCTCACCGCTACTACCACCTACCCAAGATCATGATTTTCAACGGGGTTACGGGCGTCTGCGGAAACCTACTGTGACTATATTAGGTAGATATCTCAGTGGACAACTCACCCAGTTCTGTCTCGTCAGCATTCCAGAATGGACTAGCAGAGCTCTTTGTTCATCGCGCTCGGTTCTATCTCGGACTCCAACGCTCTGTACACCGTCTGTATCGCTCTGCATGGACGGTAAATCTCGCCGGCGATCCGTGCACCGTCCTTGTCCCAAAGCAAGAAGCAAGCCCGCACGCCCACTCACCAGCAACAATAGCACTGGACAACTGGATCCTCTCACTCCAGAGGGACGTCGGTGACATGGAAGAAGAGCTCTCGGCACTGACCCTGCTTCACTAGACGACTCTTAAAATCGAGTATCTACTAGCCCAGTGCACGCTCGGCGGGTCGCGAGATGACCTGAACGGAACCGGCGGAACGCAGGGCCTCTGTAAGCAGACTACTATAGATGCTACGATGGTGATAATATCCCTGCTACGTGCACTACATTCGGAGAAGATCAGCCGGTTCATCTATGCCAGCTGCATGCCTGCCCTCGTCTTAGCGGCCAAGGTATGCTCGGCGCGGCTCACGAGCGGGCGGCCAGAGGACGGGGCGGAGGCGTTGTCGGATTATATGGTGTGTATGGCATTGCTTCGTAGCTTGCAGGAGGTGCATCCAATCCCCAGCCTCGATCATCCAGTTTGCAGCGTCTGTTCGGTGATACCATAACATGAAAATGGAGAGAAAATCAATTTTTTGCTACACACTCTCCGCACTGCTGCTCGTCTACCCAGTCCCAGTCCCAGTCCCCACCACCGGCCGCGAGTCCACCCAAAAGTCCGCGTAATGTGGATCTTGCTCTCTTCGAAGCGCAGTGAGCTGAGTTCCAGGTGGGTATCATGTACATTCTCCAACGCCGGCCGTCCCGCTCACGTCTGGATATGGCCGTGTGTGTGCGCTCAGGCTCGCGGCCGGACGTGCCTCCCGTCGAGAACCATCGCAGCCGTGCGAAGAGCGGCCGAAGCGTCGTCGCGGCCGAGGTGATTATACAATGGCACATTTCAATCACTGTGAACGTGCCAAAGAGCCTGAGGCGATGCACGTGTTTGCTGAAATTGTAGAGGCTAGATATGCATACCATTCGAAGGATCGTGGCGATGGGGGGGACGGTGAAGTTCAATTGTTAGCGGCTGAGCGAACACGATCAATGCTCTCTCTCTCTCTCTCTCTCTCCCTCTCTATCTCTGCGTGTATGTGTGCACTAGGTTCCTTTACAAGGGCTCGCCACTAGCATTCAGTCCATTGGTATTACGCCCAGAGTTCAAGACCTCGAGCACGCCATATTCTCTTAATGCATAGACAGGCCTGCAAGAGTTGATTTCCGAAGATACAACAACCAGTGGCTTCACAACGATTCCGATTGCGCAAAAAAAAATACGAGTGTCGCATTGTGAAATTTGGTAAACGAGACCCACTGCTGAAGCATGTTACCGCCAGCTCTGACGCGGTGTTGGGTTTCAATGTGCAATTGTTAGGCTCTCTGATCCAGGCAAAAATCGCATACTCTAACCCACCCTCGTTCATGTCAACATCATTTGGCATACCGCAGACCTTCAGGACGATAGGTGTGCAACCAGCTTACAGCCTCAACAACTGGAGTTGACAATCGAGCATTGGGGGCCCCAGAGAACTTGTTTAACCTGGAGGTGGATGCTAAAGGGAATATTTGACCGTTCCCATTGTGGGACCATCCTTAAGAGTCATGGAAGGATCTTGGGTTCCCGCATGCCTCTGGAGTTGGATTCTACAAAGCAACTTTTGACTGGAACCCTCCATCGCTTTATTCAACTGGGGTTGCATATCTGCTCCTTTTACTAGTCTCAGATGGCGTTCTGGGCATACTGAACGGCAACGATCTACCTGCATTTGATATCAACAACCCAACTCTTAATATCAAACCCTACCTGAAGAAGGGCGAGAATGTGCTTGAGCTCAAAGTATCATCTACGTTGAAGAACGCACTCAGACTAATTTGGGACAGCCTTCGAACGCCTGGGGGTGGTGTGGCATTGAGTTGGAATGCAAGGTTACGGCCTGATTGGCGAAGTTCGAATTGTGCTATATGAATTCGTGCGAGTAATGTGATTCAATAGACAACCAGATGGCCACCTCAATGTTAGTATTCATATATAATCAAATGGAAGTGCATGGTCCCTTATCACACCAATCATTTACACGTCAGTTTCTAGAACCCGATTTTAAAAGTCAACTGCATTTTTGGCCAGTCTTACCCAGTGCGCCCCAGTTAGTTCTCTATTTAACTAGCTAATCTACCTACATACGCAGCGAAGTCCGTGTGGCTTCCATATCCAGCAACACGCTCAGCGGCTTCACCCTTGACGCTGTGGCCGGAGTGCGCGGAAACGGCGGTGGCCAGACCGACGAGAATGGTAACGAGAGGAGAGAGGTAGGGATCTCAGTTTGGGTTTCTCAGACGCGAGCCGGCCTTTAACCTGATAGGCCAACCTCTTCAACCGTCATAACCTCACATCAACAGTCATCCAGGCAGCAGCATTTTTTATGGCTATGTTAGGCACCGGTGTTTGAAGTGGTGACTTAGATAGCCAATCTCCAATCAATCACTGGAATAGTTCCATAAACACTCCTGGCGATATAGCAAAACCACTACTCCTCTTTATGGCTGGCCGTTTGCCTTCCTATGGATTGCGGCACCGGCATTTTGCTGTTCGGCCCTGAATCTAAACTTAGAACGTGTTTCTCTTTTCCGATCGATCTCCGAGCAAAGGAATGTAGAAACCATTCAGGGAAAGCATAATCAATTTTCTATCACTTTCTAGGGAGCTCGATTGATGTCGAGAGCGCCATTTCTGAAGGGCGTTCCAAGATACCGCTCAAAAATCTTCCAACCATCAGATGTCATTCGAAGCCGGTCAATGTTCGTCCCAATCCACCAAATTGCCGGCAGTCCATTGTCCCTAACCACATCCTGCCGATTGAACGCAGCCGTGTCGTCACCCGGCCAACCATATCGGATGAGGGTTTCCTGATACCGTACAAGCACACCGCCGTCTTCATCACGATCGACGATGTGGTTTGTAGCACTGCGGGAGATTCCCGGAATGAAAAATCCGTAAATTTTCTCAAAGAATTCCTTCATCTGCTCGTGGCCACTAACAGTACCGTGGCTATGGTAAACAACAGCATTTGGGAGGAAGGTAGCAGTCATTTTAGCATGGTCAAACTCCTCGAAAACAAAGTTATGACGGTTGACAAAATCGATAGCGCTTGATCGTTCTTCACTGCTCACGTCGCTTAGGGTAGAGCCGCGGACAGGAGGGTACCGCCCATCAACGATAAACGAAGACATTCTGGACGAAATGAACTGAAGATAATAGATCGACTATGCGTGGTGTAATGATTCGATGATTCAAGGATATTTGAAGACAAGGGTGTCCTGAGCACAACCTCACCTGGATTTTGTGTCTATTTATACCCATGAGGTAGTCAATGACGTCTACTTAGTAGCCTTTCGGACGTGCCGAGGCTTCCACGCATTTACTGGTCTCTGACTAAAATTTGCGCACTACTTTTAGTAAGTCTAACTACCTTCAGTTAGCTATTTTTTTGGCTAAGTTATAAAGAATAGGCTCTATATAGAGTGACTAGCATGCTACATAATCTGCTAACACGATTATTGATCATTAATTCAGCAACGTCTGATTATTGATCACCTACAGACCTCGGTAGACCCACTAGACCCACTCATGGAAATTTCCATAGACGCGGATGGCTGGGAGATGGATTTAAACCTGATGTCCATGGGACGGGCCCCTCCCGGATCCCCGGAAACATTGTGCATGGTCTGTCCCAGTTCCCGGCGCATGGGAAGCGGCAATATAAGGTTTTCCGAGCTCGCAGGCATACGATATCCCCCTCCTCCCCACTCGAGACGTCCGATATCGCCATTTCCACTTTGTGTAACCCAATCATACCCATTGCTGGACGCTGGTAGACCACGTCATTGAAGTCGGAACTTGTTGAAAAGAACGTGCGTGCAGTCGGGGAGACAATATGCGAGTATTGGGAGAAACGCAGAGGACTAGCACCAACGCACCCTACTACCACAGGGTGTCGGTACAGGTGGCGCTAGCCAGGAATGAGTTGTGTCAAGTTAAGAGCCGATATGAATGAACTTCAACATTTCACGCGTCTAACAGCCCACACTGTCATCCGAAAGTGCAATATTAGCAAGTCGCGCGTCGAGCAGAAGAAGCCAGCCAAATAGGCTACAGTATCAGGCTTTAGGATGCATATGGTTCTGAGTTTTAACTCCGGCGGCGTGAGAGCACCGATAGACATGATATTGATAATGCTACTAGTTGCCATCTCGGGCACTATCAGCATGCATAATTCTCGAGGCCAGGTAGCCTCTCTCTTAAAAGTTGCGAGGAGTCCATCACATCTATATATTGGCAGAGTTCCGCACTGTCCATCTTAAAAGAGCATCGCCATTGTCGTGACGAATTCTACTAGGACATCTTTACTAGGACAAATCCTGGATCCGCCAGAGCAGGCAATGTATATATAATACATATTTTATTATATGACCTCCACCTTCCAACAATATCAGAAGAGGTAAGGACATTACTCAAACTCTCACCATAGAAGAACTCCAGATCATAGGAGCGATCTGTGCTGGGACGGTGATCAACATGATCTTGCAAGAGGATCTTGGTGGATTTGATCCGAAATTCCCACGTGGCAAGAAATGCCTTGTATGGATATGTCGAACTTCACCGCGTACGTAAGGAAGAATCTTTAAGTCGCCAGCGATTTGTTGATGACCTAACTGCGCCTATCCGTAGGACCTTGCCTCCGAAGGCAATGGTGCTGTGCTCGCTACCTCAAACAGGACATGAAAGTCCTCCCGTTTTCCTCGTTTTCCCTGTCCTATACTCCAACGATTACTTTTCTGCACTAAACAATGTTGAAATATCATCTCTCGCAGATGTCAAGTTTTTTTTTCATAAAAGAAAAACTGATAGAATGGTAGAATGCGTTCCATATCGGTCTAACAAGGATATTGAATGAGGTAGATTCAGGAGCCCAGGTGATAGAGCAGGCCAGAAAAGAGAGTGACAATTAGTCAGGTGACTCGTGGTTATGAGGCCGGCATCTACTATACTACACTATGAAAATCTAGCTCCGTATCCCAAAGATAGCTCAAGATCATGATCCATTTCATGCCAAAACGTTTACATAGTTTAACTATATCGGATTTTGGATATGCAAGACATTATGTAATCTAGAACCATCATGTGAGACTGGACAACTTAATGGAGAGGAAAGCGGCACGCTTCTTACCGCTTCAGAGTCTCAATGGGATATCTAGGGGCTCGGGGTTTTCGGCGCAAATTTTGTCCCAAGCCAGAGTGAAATAATTGTTAGTAAATGGGTTGGTTATATTTGGAAGAGCAGCCAACAGACTAAATATAAGGTACTATGCATCTAAATACCAGTCAGATAGAATTGTGCAGTGACATTGAACTTGATATCATATATTATGTGATTGGCTTCTAACAGCCGGGCCAATCGCAGTTGATTGCAAGGGCCTAACCTTTTTAGGCTAGATAGTTGTTCTGACACGGCAAAATAATTATCTTGTTGCTGAGGACCTCCTTTGATCACAAGTTTCAATTATAAAGCGATTGTTCGCCTCGCGCGATCGCAATAAATCAGGAATAACTTAATTAACCATAATCGGACACGGCGGCACTTGATATTTCTTGGCCTACACTTGATTTTGAAACTAGATTACTTGGTGAGACTAGTCAAAGACATTCGCATAAGATATTCCTTATTAAATCGCGCCCCTTCCAATAACCATCTAACCCTATACCTATGTTACACTGTTTCTAATAATCTGCCCTAACCTACCAGGGACCAACTCAATATCACCCGCGGCTCAACGAAGAATGATAACTACCTGAAGAAGAGCAATAATAACCACGAAAAAATACTGAGGAATAACCTAGGCATGACTATTACTTAACCAGTATGTTCACACGGCTAGATATAAAAAATACGGTGTTTATTAGAGAGAAATTGGACACGGTTCGAAGCAGTTTCTAGGAAGCATGCGAAAGTCAAGAGCTGGCTGTAACACTGGGCTCTCTAGACTCTTTTAACTTTGAAGGTATATACTCGCTGCACGATATAATGGTTTGATAATCAGCAACTAATGCGATCCTAGAAACTTAAAACTTGATACTTAACTTGATTTCAGCACTGCGAGCTCTACTAGATATGCGGAGGCTTCCTTTAGCAAATGGATGAAAGAACCTACTTGGCGATCTCTTATAACTCAATGCTGTGATCAGCTCTAATAATAGTAAGGTAGGTTGATTCAGGTCGTTACTCAAAGCAGTCTTAGACAAGTAATCAGATGATATCATCTAGGACCAACTATATACTACCATCCGCGAATCTACACCCCTACCAACAGCCTTACTAGTACTTGATCAAATACCATACCTATACACAACAAGCAGCTTGGTTAATTCCCTTGAGCATCGGAGTGACTTTGATGTCATATTAAAGGAGGAGCTTGGTCTGATCTATATTGGCGTACCTGGGTTCCTCGATGTC
Source organism: Aspergillus kassunensis (assembly GCA_027569205.1). Lineage (NCBI taxonomy): Eukaryota > Fungi > Ascomycota > Eurotiomycetes > Eurotiales > Aspergillaceae > Aspergillus > Aspergillus kassunensis. The sequence continues at coordinate 72,431 of JAPDEQ010000039.1, forward strand.
TACTTTGGCTGAATGGAAGGACTGAAAGATATTGCTGCCACTGTTTTCAAAAAATGCAAGGACGGGGAGAACCCACTGTTCAAGGAAGATGGTGGTTGGAATGATTGGCTGGTAGATGCTAAAGAAAAGGATGTCTTGATATGGCTGGGCGGACAGGTTCGCTGTTTCCATGACCTTGCGGTCGCAGCTGGGTTTCCTATAGTTACCCATCGTACAACCCTGGCGCAACCGAATCAACCTGTACCAGGATCAATAGCCGATCGAAAATTAGATTTTGGGTTTGTCTAATGTACGGATAGTACCACTAGCTGTACCTGGTCGGATGTACTGGTATTGGGTGAACTAAAAAGCAACCCGAAGGCGGATACTATAGCAAGGACATGGCATGATCTGGGGCGCTATGCAAGGGAAGTTCTAACAGGGTAAGATACCAGGGTGTTCGTATTAGGCTTCTCGCTGTGCGGTTCGATTATGCGCTTATGGGAGTTTAATCGCGCTGGGGTTATCGCGTCATCACCATTTGATATTAATCAAGACAGATAACAGTTCGTCCTGTCCATGCTGAGTTTCTTGCATATGGATCATATACAGCTAGGATTCGACCCTACTATTCTTATATCCTCTGATAGCGAATGTTATATACAAATCATGCGTCACGGCTGGAGCGAACACCTTGTGATTAATAAACTTGTTCGCCGCGCCCCGTGTGTTGCTGGCAGAGCTATGACTTGTTGGAAAGCTCACCGCTAGGGTGATAAGGATGCTAATATACTGTTAGTTATAAAAGACTCATAGCAATATCCAGAGTAAGAAGAGGAAGGCGAGCTGTTACGTACAGCAAGTAAAGCAGGGGTTATTAAAGTTGCGAGATATTTCTATCATGAAACAGTTGAGATTGGTGGCCGGGTGGATGATATTTATGGTCTTCGTAAGGGACTTGACCTTAGTCTAGCCATAAATTATTGGTTAACCTGCTCTGAATTCTCCACGAGTAGTACCCGAGGTGTATCTACTGTGATGAGTGGCTGTTCTAGTAGTAGTAACAGCCGCAAGAGGTTAGCTAGCCGGGCTAGACTTCCCCGCGGCAAAAGAACCTGCTCGTGTTTACCAATTAAATCGGGGTACAGCTCCCTGAACAGAGTATATCGCCGTGTTATTGTTCGCGACTATGGAATTCCTGTCTACAATGCCAGATCGCCTTTGATCTTGCTTTCTGCAATTGAGAGCTGTATTGAAGGTGAGTAACATCCCTGCCTATGGCTCCTCCTTGCTAATTAGAGAAGGGTATAAGTCCCTACACGAGAAAACTGGGCTTCTCCAGGGCAATATATCGACCGGAAATCTAATGCTGAGCGATGAGGAAGGAGGTCAATCTTGGCCAGGGTTTCTGATTGATCTAGACCTTGGTATCAAGGAGACGCGTGAAAGTAATTCTAGCGCCAGAGGCAAGACAGGCACCAGAGCTTTTATGGCTATTGGTCTACTGCTAGGCGAAAAGCATACCTTCATGCATGATCTTGAATCGTTTTTTTGGGTCATTTTTTGGATTTGTATCCACTACGATGGGCCCACAAACAGTCTGGTCGTTCCACGGTTCGAAAAATGGAATTACGTCGATATGGAAGAATTGGCTGAATTGAAAAAAGGTGTAGTGGCCCACGAAGGGGATTTCATCAAGATGGTTCGTGAAAATATTACGCAATTTTATCAGTCCTTGGGCCCTTGGATAAATCGTTTGCGAAAGGTCGTTTTCCCAAACGGGGGACGATGGGAGGATACAGATAAAGCCTTGTACTCTATGATGAATAGTATTCTTCGGGCAGCGCAAAAAGACCTCGGGATCAAAATCTTGGTTTAGTGAATATTATCGAAGATAATCGTATTCTTGCCTATATGATATTAACTCGAGTCCGCACCTTATCCTTTTATGTCTTGGAGGAGTAGATATGGATATTTATAAGGAAGTTGTATAAGATGGCTAGTTTAGACTAATTGCTCCTGAGCCACATGCTGCAGTGTGCCTGGAATCATGTAATCAGTTATGCAAGAGCCTACCCATCTAGTAGCGGCTCTATTTCTGCGTATTGATAAATATTAACTTCTCTATTATCCTTAGGAGGAAGAGCACACTAGCTGGCCTGCATGTCAGTAGACGCATTTTGGTACTATAGCTCTTTAAGACACGGAAATCAATGTCCGCCTGCATGCAAACTCTACCAGGCATAGCCTTCAAGGTGCAGGTTAAAAATGGACTTGCCGAAATAATAGGGTAGTACATCAAATGTCCGAGCCCGCTCTTGCACCAACTTTCTCGCCAGCAGAGCCAGTGATACTAGTGCCTTACATATGCTGGATAAGAATAGAAGAGCTGTCCCGAGTTATAATGTTATCTGCTGCCATGATCAACAGGTCACGCACAGAGTCTCGCTCCCTTTACCACGGATACTGCTCACCCTGGCATACCTAATCCGAGGAAGCATATTGTACTGTAAAGCGGAGTAGCCATAGGACTGTGGGTTATGGTTCTAAGATAACCACAGGTTTGGTATAGGAGATCTACCAAGTGCCTTAACTTTTATAAAGTACCGATATTTTCCCGTGTCTGAGGGCTTAGTATGCTTTCTACCGAGTACCTTGATAATAAATGGTTATTTGTCCACGATAGTCTCCCCCACCGTTACATCCTAGATAGGAATAAAGGTTATTTCGTTTTAATACCGCATGACTCCTAGATTCTCTACTAGGCCTACCTCAGCAATATTCGCTTCTAGACTCTGCTTAGAGTCCTACAATGATCAGCGATACCCGAATAATATCTGGACGCTTTAACCATCAGTGACCTTTAAAATCCATTATAGAGGGGCTCTGTTATTGCATGCCTGACCTGGTATTTGCACGAACTATTTTCTTCCCGCTAGATAAGATATAGGCGGTCCACTTTGTTATCACCTTGAATAAACGAGGTTGGTTCTTTTGGGAGTTTAATGAAGTGGAGTTATTAATAGCTTCTAATATAGCGGATCAGAGGCAATGGCAGACTATCGTTTCACTAATTCCTGGGGTACCTGATTTTCGGGATGGTCCGTCAAACCTTCGGTATCAAGCTAGCATGTACCTGCTAATTAAAGTGCTTAGTCCAAGTAGGGTAGCTCCCGTGGTTACAAGTAATCTTTTTATACTCGAGATTTTCCTAGTAACTGTGCCGAGTTTCCGGTCAGAGGTAAGGCTGGAGGACCTAAGGCTGGCCGGAAGTCTCTAGTTGCAGATGTATTTGCCTAGTCTGCTGCTTCAAGGCCAAAATTTCTCAAAATCTTTTCCCTTGCTTATTATTCTGCAAACATATATAGTACCATGCCAAATCTCCTGTCCCTTCCCTAAGAGATTCTCCTTGGAATCATTTCTTTTCTAGTGTATTTGGATTTAAGATTATTGAAAAGACTTCGGAAGACATGCAGACTATTAGCAGTCTTAGCGCTTGATAAAATATTCCATACTATTATTCTTAAGCCCAACAACAACAGCCAGAGACAAACACAGTGCATTATAGATAATCACTGTTTAAGACAAATACCTAAAGAGATACGTTTATATACTTGCGAGAGTGAAGTAGTCAGTCCAGCGAGCGAAATTGGTTTCTTAATATTTATACTAATAATAGCAGTAGGTTGCTCAAGACATAGTCTTTGATAGTTGGGCTAAGCTCTTTCCATGACTTCATAACCTAACAAACCTCCAAAGTGCCGCCCTACATTTCGATAGGACCTGTGGTATTCCTCGAAAGTATTACTATGTACCACCACGCCAAACAGTTAATTTTCGACGTAAAGTAATGGACATGTTCATGTCGCTATTAGAGTCAATTCGTCGGCCTGTGAATGAGTTGCGCATCAAAAACTTACAGGATATCAAACAAGGTAACCTGTCTAATATTCTTCATGGTTTACAATTACTCCGGCTGAGTATTATTGTGGAAAAGCAATTTGGTACCCTATCTTTTCACGTATGTATACTACTAAGGTTTAGTGATTTATCTTACTATTTGCTAGTTACCGGAGCTGCACGACTTCTATAATAAACTCCTATAGGAGTGGTTAAAGCCAATAATATTATCTCTTCGAAATCTTGTGCTCAGCTCCGAAATATACTTTGGATTCTTCCCTAAAATGGACTTTACTAGTGTTTACTTTCCCCATCTCAAGAAATTAGCATTAGGCAATTTCGCCTTTTCCTGGGATCCTTAGTTGGACTGGATCCTCCTTCATGCATCTATACTTTCTGAGCTTTATTTGGATGACTGTGTAATCCTCTATCATGGTACTATTAGCCAGAAGTATCTAAGCCAATGTGTTATTCCAGCATATCTATTACGCAAGCTTGGCACCGGACTTGATGACATGCCACCAACATACGTGCACTACTACAACACAAGGTGGCATTATTATTTTGAGGCATTTTGGTTCAACCTCCCCGCCCTTCGCTATTTCTGAATAGGTAGCAGCGGCTGGGAAATGTTGTTCGATGAAGAGAACCAGATTATAACTAGCCTGATGGAAGATCGGTATATTAGATATACTAATAGCAGATACAATAAGCCATTACTGATCAGGGGCTATGAAACAGATATTGATGAGCCGTTCTGCGATAACAAGGACAGAGAATCACTGAGAGCACTACTCTTGAAGATCGGCCAGCCAATCGTGGAAACATGTAATAGTACTATGAATATAAAACAAGTAAGGGAACTGATACATATAGGCAGGCCGAATATTCTTAGACATTAGGGAATAGTTAACAGGAGAGGTGATTAGTGAATCACGCCTGTAAATAAACAAGATGCAACTGGACATCTAAGAAACTATAGAATAATTTCTTCAGATCACATATACTGGATGAAGTCAACACATTGCAGCACAATAGCCTAACTGCCACACCGGCATTTCTTCGGCAAAATATTTGTAAAACATATAGTACATTGAATCAATCTAAGCTACGCCGGTGCAAATTGATCTCTAACTAGCCGTCCAAAGAAGACATAGGCTGATTAATACGCCCTGCAAAATTCCCAAACTTCTCCATTACAATACGCTCACGGTTAACAATTTCCCCAACTATTTCAACCAGACCATCAATCCTGCCGGATAAATCATCAACTTTCACATTGTATCCATCAATAGCGATAGTAGTATTATTAGCCATGCTTTCTACTTGTAAGTGCAGCCTCTTAACTAAAGTCAAAGCCTCATCAAGCCTCCCAGATAAGCGCTCGATCGCCAGGCAAATCCTGTCAGCAGAAGTTGAAAGTTTCTCTAGCACAGGTAAAAATTTCTCCATAGCAGCACTATCCATGGTCAAGGTAAGACTAGGAAGGTTGAGCGTGTCTGCGCTTGAGGTGGTGGAGAAATTATCAATAGTAAAAAGCCTATCAGAGGTGTTGTTCTGAGAACCTAGGCACCCCCTTTGATCCTCCATCAAACTACTAGTAAGTAAATCAGTAAGATAAATATCAGGAGATAACTAATGTGTATGAAGGATAGAAGGAAGTTGTATTTCATACTTAGACAGTTGGGTAGACTCAACGCTATACATGAAAGCAGATTAGTTAACAAGCTCTTATAAAACAACTAACAGAAAGATTATACCTGCGGCCTTGGAGCTCCCTATATATATCTAGGAAAGCATTATTAATTATAGGGGACGTTGTATCCATGGGATGAGCTGGGGTCTGTATTCCATGCATGGAGTTATAGTCTCCGTCCAATGCCGTGTTGTTAAAGTAGGGATCCTGAGCGTAAATGTTCTCCGATAACCAGGTGTTCTCCCAAGAGTCCTGGGGCAGGCCGAAGGCATAAGATGCAAGATCAGGTGCATCTATATTTAAATATAATATTTGTCTTGTTTGCGTAATGGATATCAACACTAAGAATTAATACAGGAGATTAAGGATACTTTATACTATCATGTCCAACTTGGAGTTGACTTGCAGAGTCCTTGTGAATCCTTGCTTTAGGGATTATCCTGGTATCTCACGACTCTCCTTCTATAATTGGTATAAAGCAAAGGTCATGCTATGGAATCAGCTGTAGAGGCAATGATCTAATCCCCCCAAGGCCTCTGCCATTGAACTAAAGTGTCGCTTCGTGGTCTAGGCCATCCAATAGTGAGCTAGTTAGATCGAGGTTTCATGCATGACAAATGTACGGTCAATCTTGCCCCACTGCAACCCGCTTCCCTGAGATATCGCCCTATATAGTGGAAGTCAAAGTTCATTACGGATCCCCTAATTATTAACAGGTAGATTCTCCACCGTTCATGCCTGGAAATTACTCCATAGTTAGATAATAAAATACTGTGTATTACCAAAATGTGTCGCAGTACTGGAAGTACATGGTCAATCACAATCATTTCCTCAGGTGATAAGCGAGTATCTATATAGGGATTCGTGGAGCCTTCCTGTTCTAGATCATGATTTAGCTTTATAAATTTACTCAAGCCAAGAACAAAGAAGACAAGGGTAAAATAAACAAAAGCATAGGCATATTATATTTGCTTACTGTTGTTCTTAAATCCCCTGCAAGCCTGTTTTGCCTGTAGTATATGGATTAATTGCTTAGACCACACCTGGAGTAGAAAAGCACTAGGATTCGTGGTTATACTCTTACTAAGTGCTACTTAGAACTTTGTCGATATAAGTCAGGTGGATGAAATTGGATGGCTTGATATCACGGAGCGGAAAGACTAGGGATTTCTTCTTAGAGACTATGGCTGACTAAAGCATATCCTTGCTGAATTAGTTGCTCTAGAGTCGTAATATCCGGCGCTGTGTATTTTCCTCGGTAGCAAAGCCAAGGCGACTGGATTAAAGTAGTTATATCCCTAGAATAATATCAGGAGGCACCACTCGAGTGCAATAGTGCGGCTACGTCGTGATATCCGGACTTATAATACTAGTCGACCGTGTTTAATTGTAGATGGCAGCCTGACGTGTAGTATTCAGAGTCCTGCACGAAAATGCCCTACTACAGAGGGTTATTTAATTAGCTAGGATGTGTTATCCAAAGAAATAGTCATACATGCTGCGTGGGCGTGTATAATTTTCTTATTTAGTAATATAGTTTGTATCTTTGCTGCTGATTTTCCTGGTCTTATGCATGTTACTGATTTTCTACTGGAATGTATAAGCTTAGGAATAGCCTTAATACTACTAATACCTGTCCGTCCTCGCATTGCTATTATATTCGAAAATAGTGGTGGTAGAACAATAGGTGATGTTGAGGAAGTCGAGGCCTTCTATGAACGGCTGAACATTGCTAGTCCTAACTCCTAGTGTAAGGTTTTCTCTGCGGTAAACTTCATCCGCCTAGATACACGCCTGTCTGAAACTTCTAGATATGAGCAACTGAGGATATTTATTGCTGGGCAGCTGGATGATATATTAATTGTTTGTCAGGACCACCGCGCCCTCTTCAGTGCAAAACACCTGATAGCGCTTTTTCAGTCGGCCGTGGAACATTTTGTGGAGGAAACCCGCCTGCCATTTGATGTTGTGAAAGCGGTCCGGGCAGGCCATCCAGTACCACCCTCGCTGACTGCGTACCTTGCGTATTATCAAGAGGCTGGGATCCTAGCAGGAGTCAACTATGAGCAGCTTGCGCCGTCAATCGCAGCAGCTCTTATGATGGACCACTATAAACCAGGAATGCCTAGTAAGATCCTAGAAAACCTCAAAACTCTGCAAACACTGAGGAAATGTAGTTTTTGGGCCCCGCGTGGTTTTCAAGTCCCTCTACCGCTCTGCCGTTATCAGAGCGCTAGAGGAACCCAAGGAACCCAAGGAACCCAAGGAACCCCGGCCTGAGCGTCCCATTGAGGAGTTGGCGGGTATGGTAGAATGTGGAATGGTCGAGCAGTTTGACAAGCTTGAGTAGATGGGTTTTTAGTCTTAGAGACTTTGTCAGGAGCAGCTCCGAACCCTAAGCGGACAGCTTTCTTTAATAAGGTCCAATTTAATCTGTCTCTTCTGCCTCATCTGGTCAGCACAACATCGCCTAGAGTGTGGGCATATACTATGTAACCACTATGCCCAGGTATACAGGTCTCCTGTAAGTAGTATTGAATATCGATTCACAGTATCCATGTGTCTCTGTTGCCTTTACTAGAAACCTTTTATAATCGATGTTCTCCCGCCGACAGCAAATCCTACCATACTGGCCATTGACAGCGGCGGGGTGCGAGGGGTGATTCCTTTGATATTTCTCATTCTAGTTCAAGAGTACCTTGGCCCATCCTGCCAGTTGCAGGACTTGGTCGACCTTGCTATTAGAACAAGCTCAGGTTGGTCTCTGATTCCTGTTCCTAGGGTTGCCTTATTCTTAGTCACACTTTCACTGACCAAATTCAGGGGGACTTAGCATTTTGGCGCTTTTCAAAAAGCTATGGGATGTGACAACATGCGCGGGGGTTTTTGATAAGATAGCACGGTAAATTTTTGAAGAGAAGCAGAGCTCATCCCTATCCCGCGTCTTCTAGGGAATATTTGGAGATGGGTTATTACTAGGTCGTGTGTACAAATGGCTTTTATGGTTACTCTACGACGGCTGTTACAGTGGACGTGTCTTTGACTCAACTTTGAAGGAGGTATTTGGAGAGATTAACCAGATGTTTAAGACCCTGCATGCCGATAGTTTATCCACGACATCTTCTAGGACAAAGTTCGGGGTTATGGCGACGAGCATTGCAAAGGAAACAAGGTCTTTTATTTTCGGGAATTTTAACCCCGCCTGGATTTCTAAGGAAGACTGTGGTCAGTAATAAATAAGTGGCAACTCTATGATCTATTAAGTATTGACTTTCTATCTAGGCTATGATATTATTCGGCCAATGGATATGAGACTCAAGCCTCTTGTCTGGAAAGGGTGAGTCCTCCGGAAACTGCATCTTTTATTAATACTAATGGCTAGTTATAGGGCAAGAGCCACAGCAGCAGTACCTTTGTAAGACCTACTCTATTCTCTCTTATAAATGTTCTCATAATTTTTATGACTGTTGCAGCTTTTTCCCTCCCATTGATATTCCTGGTATTGGCTTGTTCCAGGATGGGGGCCTCCAGGACAATTTTGCCGCTGATATTGTATATTATCTATGTCGATAGATATGGCCCACTCGGAAAAACCCGGCCAGACTAATCTCTTTGGGAACAGGAATTATGCCAAGAGTAATTAACCTATCTCCTTACTTCCAACATGTCTTTTGTGATGGCTTTATCCGTCGAGGGTTTGATGCCTGGATGTCCTCCATGGACACGGAATCTAACTGGTCTAAGATGTGGGGCTAGATTAAGGATAGTGTCAAGCCAGACTACTTGAGACTTAACATCCCTCTTCCAGATTCGGCAAACGCAATAGATGCTGTGGAGGTGATGGAGGAATATCGAAATCTCGTCCTTCTTTACCCGGGGGCCGCCTGGATGGCACGGGAAGCAGCAATAGCTTTGCTTGTATCATGATTCTTTTTTATGCTAGACAGGTTGCCCGATGATACTGCTAACCCTTTCTGGTGTTATAGAACTATTCACTGCAGAGGATATGCCAGCAGTGTGATCGCGCAGCTGCAAAAGCTGTACCCTGATGGGCTGTTCTTTACTACTGACACAGAGAGAATTAGTTCGCTGGTAGGTCAAAAGCAAATCTGTAACTCCTGTGAACGGTATTACCAACCGGTGTTATTCATTATATCCTACTCAGAGATAGAGATAAATATCTACCTGAAAACGCAATCAAAGAAGCGCTGGAGGATTAGCGGGTTTCCTGACACGACAGCATCCATTGCATCCAAGCAATACTTATAATCCCTATTTGGCTGCCTTGATCATGGTTTTCCTGGCACAGCCTTTTGCACATCTTGTGACAATACAGAGAACCAGCCGCGAGGTGAACAACGCCGGCGTTTTTCTGCTAATTCGCAAGGTAAACAAGCAAAGAGGGCTCGCATAGCGGGATGGACTAGTAAAACAAATTAAAATGTTATTCTTTTGAAAGAAAAAGAATTTGGAATCATCTGCCCCTCTAATGGGGCTATGTGGAGTAGTTTCTGGTGGTCCAGATTAGGATATATCCACATTAGGATACACCAAGTGGATTTCCGAGACCAGCTACTCCGTAATTTCTTAAATAACTATAAAGGGTTCTAAACACGACGGCAGGTGCCTTAACATGTCCGAGTATCTTACTGCCTTACATCACCGGACACCATGGGGGGCCCTGACCCTTTCAGACGCGAACGAACTACATTCAATAAAAGGGCCCGTACCTTACTAGGCAAAGCACATGAGCTAGCTACCCTTGCCGGGGCTGATGTTTACCTCTTAATCAATCATCCACGGGCAACAATTACCTATAACTCCGTGCAAGACGCAGACTGGCCCCCTGGTGATAAAGATCTAGTAATTATGGGTTGACTGCTTTTGATTCACTAACTAATAATGCTATAGGAAAACATACATCCTAACCTGCAACGCCTGAACCAGACCACGAAAAACAACTCAAATAAGGAGATAGATCGGGATATATTCTTGCGGTTTTGCCAGTACTGCGCCTACCGAGGCCAGCTTCTGAAGTCAATGGAGCAGCACGCGCCGACCCAATTGGGCAGCGCAGCGTCCAATAGTTGAGTTTGGGACCTGGCTTGACTGCGAAACTGCTTAGTATTACAGTTGATTATGGCTGTTCAGAGTGAACCGTGGACATGTATATAAGGGAGAAGCAAACCTTGCTTAGCTATGAAGTTTGTACTATCTGATGTTGATTATAATCAAACTTCTACTATACAATGGAGAAACTGGTCGACTTTATATACATTATTGTGATATGGAGCATATTATTATTATTAATGATTTTTAACATCCTCAATAATATCCACACTTTTCTATCTAAGCGTTGACACTTCATGTTAAGATATCTGCTGTATCCTCTATCATATAGGTGGCTAGGTAGCCTACTTTCAACGCTACTACGCCTCCTCTTGATCATCCTTTACGTGATCGGTACAGTAGTTTGCAATGTTATTGAAGTTGAATCACTATCCGATGTCGGCGTCCGTGCTGCGCATCTGTTGTTAATCAATTTAATACTAATGTACCTCTCTGGTGGTTTTGAGCTCGGTGCCTATCTTCTCGGAGTGTCCCTCAAGACATACGGATCTATTCACCGAACTATTGGTGTAATGGCTGTTCTCCAGGCTACTATCCACGTGGTGATCACAGTAAAAACTAATACAATATCAACTTCTAATAGTTCCCATGTTTATGGGATCCTAGTGTGTCTCGGTGTCCTTCCTCCAAGAAAATAACTAACTAGGCTCCAAGGCAGCAAGTATATTTCTTTCGCTTGTTATTTTGCCACTGGTAAAAAAATGATTATACGAGGTGTTTTTAAGATTATATCAGGGTTGTGCTTTACTAGCACTCTATGCAATCTGGCGGTATACTTATATACTAACTAACAAGTATACTCAGCTATATCTCCTCTGCTATATGTTTATCTTTGTTGTCTCCTGTGCGTGGAAGGTTATCCGTATCCTTTTTCAGAATCTGGCACTTGGCAGGAGATCTACTGAGCTGAAAATTGATTTCCAAGGAGCGAATGTTTTCCGTGTAATACTATCACCTTCTTAACCATGGCTTATTCGTGCTGGGCAGCGGATTGAACTTAATGCTCCCCATATAGGTCTTTTCTATCTCTTCCAGATGCATCCATTCACAATCAGCTAGTGGCAAGACAACGGCACTGGTAGAGCAGCCTCCATCTCCCTTTTAATTCGCAAACAATCCAGTTTCATGAAGAAGCTCGCCCTCCGTACTAAGTCAAGCCGGGTGTATAGAGCCTGGATTAACGGCCCATATGGTCCTACCACGGTTGGGCATGGCAGAACTTTAGAGAATATGGGAGATTATGGTTATATTCTCATGATCGCGACTGGTATTGGAATTGCTACTCATCTCCTGTATATCAAAGAGTTACTAGAGGGAAATCGCAAGAAGACTATCTGAACATGTTGGATATCAATTATTTGGCAGCTGGACGAACATGGTGATTGGGAAGGAGCTCAGGATTGGCTTCAGGCACTAGTAAAGGAGGATGGAGGATATGTAAGACTTACGCCCTGGGTAAATCTGCTAGCTAACTAGTTATAGTTACTGCGCGTCACAGTGTATGATATACTACAGCCTGTGTCAACTGGAGGCCCCAGCCGATTTGGGCATCATAATTTAATTAAAGTCTATCATGGAGCTCCGGATTGGAGAGAGCAGCTGTCATCAGAGATGAAAGACCAAACTGGAAGGATGTTACTAGCTGGTATTTCGCGTCACCTATACAATATAGCAACTACAATACAGGCTAACCTATTAAAGTATCCGCTCATCGTCAAGTGCGCCACCAAATTCGACATCTAGTTCGAGCAAATATTGATCGGAATATGGAGCTATTTGAGCAGGAATTCCAACCCTGGACAAGGAGCAGCAGTCTATGGTCTTACCTCACACCTTGATATTACATGGTGATTAAACATACCCTAATGCCTTCTCGGAAATAATAGGAAGAACATAGATATTTAATAGTTATCAATAATATTCATATCAGGATTTTCCAAGTATCTGGTGCTGCGGTTACCAAGCTACAGTACGACACGAAATGGTTCCCGCCTTGAGGTAGTCCTTGGTCTCAGAAATATATATGCTCCACCAACCCATGAATTATTAGAGAATCTTATAGTGAAATAACATGGAGGAACCGAGTTCAATACTAGGGAATTAAAAACGTGCATGGTGGAGGGTCAGGTGTCGACAGCGCCTGGCAGAACATATTAGTATGTAATAGAAGCTGAGAAAGCAATAAGCCCTAACATAGCTCGCAGGAGAAACACTCGGAATCCACGTTACGCTGACTGAGGTTCGGCTGCTAGAAACCGAAGACATGTAGTACTTGTGGAAGATTAAAGATCCTTCCCTGAACCTGTTGTTCAAAAAATATCTAAGCAAGCATTCTGTTCGAGCATATATATAGCTATATCATAAAGTCGGTGATTCATTTTTCGCTACTTATCAAGAGGCTCTTAACTCAGTGGGTTACACTCCACTTGTTGCCAACACAGATGAGAAATTGGCTGAACCGAGTGAGAAAAATCCCATGCAACAACTCGTGAATGAAAATACCAGGCTTGCAGAGGAGCTAGAAAGAATCAACAAAGAAGTCAAGGCACTAGAAGATGCCAAAGTAGCAGCGGAAAACAACATGGAGTCCCAAGTAGCCATGCTACAGGAGGCACAGGCAGCAATCAACTTCCACCAACAGGATACACAACAGTGGATGGCTGTAGCTGAAACCTATCAAAACAGCTGCATACAGTGCTCAAACGCCCTGTCACAACTCATCAACTTCACTAAGGGTATCCAGAATCAAGTGTCCATCATCTTTCCAAAATCAGCATAGTCAAGCATCATTAAACGATTTGGCATGATCTTGTAATTACATTTCAATAGCGCATTGATTATGTCCGGAGATTGGTATACTAGACAGCGAACAGGAAAAGAGCTAAAGGTATAACCTTAGTAGCGGGCAACACAGAGTGTAAGCTAGCTATATTTAATGCTGTTGGCACTGGCACTGGCGTGTGTACGGGAAAGGGGAGAGTATATATGCCAGAGAATATAAAGCTCTCACTATCCTCACTATTAGGGCGAGGTGTGTATGTGATGATTAATATAACTGGCCCCTCTTTTGTATAACCAAAGATATCTAAATTTCCTCGGCGGAGCTTGGGAAAATAGCCGGTTGTAGGAAGGGTTTGAGATTGCGTGACATAGTCAATTATTGTTGCTATGTAATTGGCTGTGTTGAACCTTTTAACAAGAGAACAATTTCCGGCTCCAGAGGTAATAATTTCCGAGTAAATATCTGCTTCCCTATCCAAGTTAGACAAACCCATGTTATCTTAGCCCTGTAACAAGACATACCAAGTATAACTATTGCATTAGTAAGAAGCACATGGAAGAGATTATATAAGAAAGATAAAAAGAAGTAATATTATGCTTGAGACTCTACTAGCACACAAGTCTGAAGATAATATATCTGGTAAATTGCTTTAGCCAGGATGGGGGTTTACTATTATATTAGTACTATCTAGTTGCGCATCCCCAATGTAGAACAAATATATGATCATGTAAGTCTGATGAACTGCTAGCAACTTGTATCAAGTAAAGCCAATCTTACTGCATAAAGTTAACTGAAATTTATGTTGGTAACGGTAGTTAACCCGTTTTATGTGCGACACCATTCAGTGCCAATCGTCAGCACGGGAGCTATGCACCTTGATTTTTAAGCTATGGAAAATTAATGGGTCTCAGACTACGAACTTAACCCGGCTCGCAGATAAAACCTACATGCAACCAGGGAGCGATGAAGAGTACTAGGAAGTATAAATACAGTAATATTCTGTTGCTGGTGGGGGTGTAACTAGTTAATCAAACCAAAACAGTATCACCATGGCAAGCGCAAAAGCTAGAAAGAAGAACAAGGCAAAGGATGCACGAAAAAGAGAGGAAAGAAAAAAGGTTATAGAAGAAGGGCTACCTCAGGAAGATCCACCTCAGGAAGATCCCCCGGACCCTGTGGATGATATCATGAACGACCTAATTGATTCAGATTTTGATAAATCTGATGATGAGCCTTCAACCAAACAAAACAGGTGTCATAGGCAGCCCGAACTCAATGATTAGACAAAGGGCATTCTGGAGAGCTTCGTGAAAGAGCACGGGGAGGAGATTAGGAAGGAACTGCATGCGAAATTTCCTAACTTTTCAAAGATTAAATCATATTATAACAACCTTAACAATGCTATCACAGAAGCCAACAAGAAACACAAGGCTCCACGTGATTCTAATATTGTGCGTGGGGATATATATCAACGTATATACGATGCCTGGAGAAACCATGTGAACTTAGATCAAGTTAAGGGCAATTCTAAGGAAGAATAGAGGGCATATTACGAACTACACAAGTTATTCTGTTTATTCAATCGGTAGAATTACCTCCCGGAAGAGTGGAATATCTCTTCTGATATTACTGAAATGTTTTTTGGAGGCAGGCTATCTGGAATAGAAGAATTGCCTGATAATAAGGACTCTGCGGTTCTATATTCTGAAGATTCTGAGTTGGAGGAGTCAGGCTCTGATAAGGTTGATGGTATTAACACTCTAGAAGCAAGAATGAGGAAGGAATACAGTGCACTATCACGCGGAAAGGTATTATATTAGTGGTCACTTGGAATAGGGACTCAAATATTTGTCTGATATGGTTCAAAGGCGAACCCAATATATCGCGTGCGAGCAGGGTCTTCGCTACCATACGACCCTCGGAGTATAGAACAGATAGTGGGTATAACTCCTGGGAATGCCAAAACACGTACTACAAAAGATGGAAGGGTGATTGAGGAATGGAAATACTCACGCGATGATGTTGAAGACATTATTGGTGTGGGATGGAAGGTTGAGGATGATAATGATACCAGTGCGAACTCCCTGGCACTTATTAGACCAGCCAAAGGCACTGTCTATCCCCACACACGTGTCTTGGTAAAATGGAAATATGGAGTACCCACCCTTGAACAAAGAGGTTTTATTCAACGAATTGCCACTGGAAGTAGTCTGAGTGGAGATTGAATGATCTACTTAAAGGCTAAAGAACTCGAGAATGCCTATTAGGGCTATAATGTCGAAGATGAAGAGAGCGATGATAAATCAAGCATAAGTGATGATTCCTTGTCGGATAGATCCTCATATCGCTGTACTCGTTCTCATCGTTCTCATCGTTCTCGTCGCTCTGGGAAACATTCTGCCCGCAACCGTTCCACAAAATCAGACAAGAACTTGGAGAGCGATGCTGATTCAGAATCATCTAATTCTGGTTCTGAGCGGGCACCACGGCGCTCAAGGAGACATGCCTACAAGAAGAAAACCAAGTCAACCAGCACACATGGAGACATTGACGTGGACTAACTCTTGAAAAGAATCAAATATCTTGAGCTTAAACAGCGCGGCGGACAGAAAAAGTCGACCCCTTCGCGGAGAACCTGCCGTCACTGATCCCAGGTATTTGAACCAGACATCCAACATTTCTCAATGACTCTAATCCATTAATTCAATAGTAAACCTCGGACGTGATGATCCCTTTGGACTTTTTTGAAATCCTTATTTCTTAGCAACTTATTGATATTTCAAGTATATGCTCTATAACCTTCAGCCCTGTTTGCTACTATTACTACTAGAACTAAATATATATATAAAGTAAATTATTGCGTCTATTATTCTTTAATCATTATACTTAAGTTATATAACCTTTTTTATTACCTCCTGAAAGGTCATGGTAAGCTGCAGGTATACTATATAGCCTTTGACTTACCTGATCTTTAAATATTTAAAACCAAGAGAAATACCCTGATTATCCGTAGATAATTAGTTTATGCACTTCAAGATTCTACTATAAATATTAGTAACATGAGTACTGTATAAGGCTTTTAATAAAGGTTAATATATCTGTTTTAAATTCTAGTAGTAAGGTCCCCTTTGTTTCACTTACCTACCAAAGTCTCAGACTTGTGCCTTACGATCATAGGCTGGTCATTGCTTATTTTGGCGTGGTGAAGGGTTATACTAGCTAGTCAGATACCTTTAATATATTGCAATGTTTTAGGGCTTCTTCCCTGGCGTTGTCATGTATTCAAATATCTTTTTCTACTAGAGCAATTTACTTAGGTCATCCTCTCTGTCAAGAGCTGCCTTCAAGACGTTATAATACAGGCGCACTGCTTCAGTGTTATTATTCCGCCGCTGTTACTTAGCCTCTACCAATGAAGAGGTGGGCTAGGTCATCAGTCTACCCAGTAAATACATCTACTATGGAAGAAGATAATCTTGAAGTTGGAACTTCTGGTCTATCTTCGCCCGGAATTGCGGTGCCCACTAGCTGCCGCTTGACGTCAAGGACTGCCTGCTCCTTATCAAGTATACTAGTTGCATCCCGCACACGCTGGCGGAGGGCATACAGGAGTTAATCCGCATATTAATAGCTCTCTTTTTGAGCTTGTCTTGTAGATCAAGCTTTCGGCTAGAGCAGTAATATCGGCCGTAGGTCCTGAATAACTAATACCATGCACTTGGGTGAAGCCATGTATAATTCTTCCGGATTTGAACCAGAATACGGTTATCCGAGCCAAATTAGACTTGATAGATCTATATGCCAGAGATAGCTTACGGGCCTTCTACTTGTCCACAAGCTTCCAAGTGTCTGTGGTAGGTGGTGTACCCTAGTCAGGATTCTGCGTCTGAAATCGGAAGATCATTATCAGAAAAGGAACGATTGGATGAAGAGGGAAAATCACCCCATATAACTGCCTCCACGTGGTGACAATAAACGCCCCTGAAAACTAAAGATCTAGTTGCTCTTAGGATCATTTTAATTGATGCCCTCCCCTACATGGCTATAGCTACAATACTTGGCAGAGATAATTCTATGTCATATACAAATAGTATAATTGTACGCATGCAATCCCCAAGAAGGGCAAGTTAATCATATAATACTGGACTCTAACTGCTCAGGAGCCCTTCGGGATCAATTTCAAAGATCTCTTCCTCCAGAAGGTTATTATGAGAATGCAACATTGTCTCTATTACCGCTGCTGTGAGATCATGGTCAACTATTTCCTGGTCTGGTATTCCATTGGTCCCGGATGGGGATACAGAAAGCTCAGGAGAATAAGATTGCGAAGAGCTGGTTTCCGCTACAGGCCAAAGATTTTCCTTAATTCGTGTAGTAATCGTATTTGAGTTGATAAGGGTCCCAGCTCGCTCTTGGTTCAAGAGACCTTTAACAACCATATCAAGAAGCCAGTACGTCTCAATGACTTTAGGGAAATCTTTCATAATCTATACTACTAATAAAAGGACCTGCCTCTTGGTGGTATGTTTAGTGCTGCTGTTTTGTTAGCAAGATATTATTGCTACAGGGTCATAGTTTACTATACAGTTGCTTCTCAAGTGGTTTCCCATATATTATTAGTATACCGAAAGACAATCTAGATACTGCTAGCAGCCATTTCCTGGCTTCTCAATTCTCCCTTCAAAACCGCAACCTCCTCTCCGCCTGGAGTTTCTCGTCAATAGAGTCCCAGTCGTGATATAATTCCTTCAGCAGGAGAATAGATGCAAGAGAATCCACGCGCTGTCCTTTCTATGGCCAGTTATTTAGGGCTCTCTTTTTTTCGATTTTCAACTGGTAAACGCGTTTGACAAGTTAGAGATACTATCTAATCTAAACCAAGCGGTATTAGGTCTCTTGAGCAAACCTTAGAATATGTAGTAGAATAATAGTAGGTTATTATAGGGACTCATCATTAGGCCACCCTTTCAAGGTGGAAAATAGACCGTCTTGTTGCTAGCTATGGAGGTATAGTTGAAGAAAGTCCGCTGAGCGGCTATTAATCATATCCTCTATATTTCTGAAAGCCTTGAGACTTGCGGTTATGGTAATAGTCTAGGACTGCGTGAAGTGGAGGCTGGGATTCTCAAACCTGGATATGTCCAGCAAGGATGACTCAGGGAGAGTAGGCCAACATGTGTTTGCCATCATGAAAACCAGCGTAGTAACAAATTATCTAATCTTTCCAGTACTCTCTATTTTCCAAACTCTTTCGCTACATATAAGTTGTTTTGAAATTGCTTCTTAGACGTGCATATGTCGCCGCGCAACCCTGTTTAGGTTCGCGGAGAGGTCAAACACACTCCGCCTACTATTGCGACACCGAATGGTGCAGTTGCTGTAATAAGCGATTTTATATAAAATAGTTACGGTCTACTATTAGGTGTCTGGTTATAGATTTCTTTTTAATCCTTTGGGCATATCATTCTGCACTATGTCAAATAATGGGTTTGACCAACTACCAACTGAACTTCTGAACATGATAGTGGAGCTTTTCGAGGATGATGACGCGTTGAAAAGCTTCTTGTCTGTGTCTCAGAATCTCAGAGCCATTTGTGTTCCATATCTTTTTAAGACACTCTATATTACTTTTTCCGCCTTGAGCAGATTTCCAATTCTGCATTTGCCCAGCTTGTGAAAGTGGTTCACTACAAAGTGCCTCAGGTTATTGACCCTTGTAGGTCTTGCAACATACCTAATATCAGGGTATTTAATTAACAAGTGGTCTCTAGACATTTCTTCCCGGGAATATTTCCGGTTATGTGTTTACACCCCGGAAGAGTTTATAAGAGATCAAAGGGAGCAATGGTTAAGCTTGAGGGGGAAGCCGTTGTCCTACAAAGCAATCTACAAATATTTCAGCAGGTTGTTAGTGGAGCAGCATAATATCCTTTCAGAATATGATGATGTCCGAGCATTATCCGCATATCTTGCGCGCTTACCATATTTGCAGAATATCCAGATGATATTCGAGGATAGCATTGATAAGCCTTTCCGCTGGCTGGCGACCAGTCTGTTCTTTGATTAGAATAATTCTATGCTAATGCATTTTGAGACTCTCGTGGAAGCCTTGATATCTCTAAGACAAAATGGAATATCTATCCGCAGCTTCGGGGTTTCTGGCTTTAATTCCGATGTTTCGACTCTAGAGAGAGGACTTCAGAGAAAATTAGCCCATGTGTTACACCCTGTGACTAATATTATCCTTGTTGACAGCATTGATCTCCTGCAGTGCTTAGCTTCAATCCTGCTTCCTTCTGTGTTTTGTCTCGAGCTAGGAAGTTGTTGGCTTTAGATACCAGATCTTAAAGACTTCTTTTCTATGCATAATAGCAGTCTTTGATATATCTATTTTAAAGATGTTTAGACTCTAGCCGAAAAATCGGATGGCTGGGGGGTTCCATTGAGGGCCGAAAATATTGCTGCACTCATGGATCAGCTTATTATCTCCCACAAACCTGGCGTCCTTTAGCAGATCACTGTATATACAAAATAGAATGGTTAGCATGACTAGCAAGAATAGCTTGCATTTGATGCTATTGTATAGAAACCTAGCCGATATTATGAAGCTTGATGGTTTGCCTTAATGTACTATAGAATTGTTGATACTTTTGTTATATTAATTCATAGTAAGCAATATGCAGAACACTATTGTTGCTATCTCTATTAGTATATCTTGAAAGTGACTGTGTGTCTCCCAGTGCGGACCCAGTTCGGTATTGCAACCTAAGTTAGTACGACACCGTGGTCTAGGGAATATAGAAGGAAGATCGCGTAAGCAAATTAGGCCTTATATTTAGCTTTCTTGTTTCTACCAAAGCCCTCTAGAGACTTATTGTCCTGTTACAGGACTTGCATTTAATATAGATTCTCCAGGCCGGCTTTCTCCTCGTTTGCTGGCTTCTAACCCAAACCGCAAGACAAGAATACCGCCGACGCGTGAGGCCTTGCATGGAGGAACATCACAGATCGAATCAAATATAAGCCAGGATATCATTGAGGAAGAACCTGTATCGACCGCACAAGGCCAAAGCCCTGTTAATAGCCTTACCCCAAGGAGCGTCTCATCTATAACAACAAACGTCCTGCGCAAGAAGTTTGCAAGGGGCTCTAACCATCACCCAAATCGGACCCGATTCCCGGTAAAAGTGTCTAGTAGGGTTGACCCGGATGCTGAAAGTATCTAGCAGGAGTACCAGTGCTTTTGGAAATCTGATCAAGCAGGACTAGCGATTATCGCCCATGATAACTCCCTTTCTCATAATATTATTGCTGTGAAAAAGGTGAGTCAGCAGGCGCATGATAGTCAGCTTAAACAGCTTCGACAAGTAACGCACGATAACTTGGTAAAGATCTTGGATGTGTTTACATGCATCTCGTTGACCTATATTGTTTATGAGTCACTGGAAACTTCATTAGAAAAGGTACAAGCAATCTGTCGAGGAGAGCTTACGGAGATTGAGATGGCAATCATTAGCAAAGAGGTATGGCTATATTCTTGCTTATAAACGAACCTAAGGCTGATAAAACCATATATTTAGGTTCTGGAGGGTCTCAAGTACATTCATGATGAACTCGGTATTATCCACGGCAATGTTACATCTCACAATATCCTTCTTTCGTATAGTTCATGCCGCGTCAAGCTAGGTATGAAAATAAATAACTTTTTAATCAAGGTTCATTGTGAAGGCCAACTGATTAACAGAAATTTAGCGAACATGGGTTATTCTATTTTCAAGGCACTCCAGGGTAATAAATCAGATGATGTCCGCGCCCTAGGAGCCTTGCTAGTCAACTTGAAGGAGCCAGGAACTGGTGGTCGGAATCCCGGAACACTACAGCTGGAGAAAACTCATGAAGTCAGTAACATGTGTAATGACTTCCTAGAAAATTCAGGGAGACTATCCGCTAAGAGACTTCTGGAGGTAAGAAGCTTCCATAACTATATAAACACAAGTTAATGGAGCAGCATGATTTTCTTCTTAAGTCCCCTGGTGTTGGTCGGATGAGAATCTTCATCTACCGAGCAATGGAGTGTGCCCGGAAAAATCCTATTAAAAAATCATCTTAGTTACCTATTCGGGTACTGGCATAGACAGACAATAATGACAATGTTTGAATTGGAATACCTTTCCAGGGAGAAACCAATATAGTATACAAGTGAGGAGGATATCAGCATGAAGGGAGAGTCAATGACTATTATACGTGATCGTGACATGAAAGCTATGGGAGATAGTCCAGGACCTGAGTTATAGGCTCTGAATCTATATTAACTCATAAACTTTGGCTATTACGCCTGAAAAGACAGAAAAAATCCTATGACAGCTAGCGAACTGCAGTGGCGCATGATCTATGGCTTGTGAACCAGCTTGGACTATAAGCTAAGGCAGGACCGCAGACAAGGCAGGTCTGGAGACAAACTAGGTCTGGAGACAAACTAGGTCTGGAGACAAACTAGGTCCGCAGACAAACTAGGTCTGGAGACAAGGCAGGACCGCAGACAAGGCAGGACCGCAGACAAGGCAGGACCGCAGACAAGGCAGGACCGCAGACAAGGCAGGACCGCAGACAAGGCAGGACCGCAGACAAGGCAGGTCTGGAGACAAACTAGGTCTGGAGACAAGGCAGGTCCGGAGACAAGGCAGGTCCGGAGACAAACTAGGTCCGCAGACAAACTAGGTCCGCAGACAAACTAGGTCCGTAGACAAACTAGGTCCGTAGACAAACTAGGTCCGCAGACAAACTAGGTCTGGAGACAAGGCAGGTCTGGAGACAAACTAGGTCTGGAGACAAGGCAGGACCGCAGACAAGGCAGGACCGCAGACAAGGCAGGACCGCAGACAAGGCAGGTCTGGAGACAAACTAGGTCTGGAGACAAGGCAGGTCTGGAGACAAACTAGGTCTGGAGACAAGGCAGGTCCGCAGACAAGGCAGGTCCGCAGACAAACTAGGTCCGCAGACAAGGCAGGTCTGGAGACAAGGCAGGTCCGGAGACAAACTAGGTCTGGAGACAAGGTAGGTCTGGAGACAAGGTAGGTCTGGAGACGCTAGAACTTATCTAGCCTTGGGTCCAAACAGAGCTTAGCCCTGTAGGTCTGTATTTGTTATTGCAACCCCAAACAGTTTTGCGACAAAGTGCTAAAAAGCTGTTAATAAACAGCAGGTGTATTCCTACTACTCTCCACTTTATATTATGCAAGCATGGAGCAAATGCACTCCATTGAGGGACAGTCTGTTTTTTTTCGCGGTCATGCCAAGATTGGTATTGAGCATCTAGTTTTTGAACGCACTATAAGAGCTTTTGACCAGAGAAATGTTGACAGGCTAGTAAGGATATTCAAGCTTGAGGGTTGTTTAAGACAAGAATCTGGGAATGAAATTGCTGCTATAATAAACAGTACAGCTCTCCAAAGCGTGCTCTTGCAGTCTAGTATCTCCCAGCAAGAATTACTTAGCCCATCCAAGACACCATGGCTAGTCTTGCCCCATGAAATGCGCCTTGTGTGCTTGTATGGCAAGCATCGCATTGAGGCAGCAAGACAGGCCTTGGAACCAGGGAATCGATGGTGGCGAATTACACTCTATGATAATGGTAAGTCTAGCTAAAAATTACTGTGAATATTATAAGCTGAAACATAGACAGCCTTACCAGAGACATTGCAACGTCAACTTGCCTCTACGGCACCAAATGCAAAGGAATTTGGCTTTGGTGACATATTCCGTAACCTGCGCCTTAGTCACCTAGCTCAAGATGACAAGGCAATTGCGGTTTGGGAGTCCAGGATGTCAAAGCGAGGCAAAGATGATATGGATTGCCTAGCACGGAGGTATCCAGCCATTATTAGGTCATTGGATTGACTGCTGCTATACAGAGGGCTGTGGTCCGATATATGTTCAACACTTTTAAGGCGATGGGGTTATATTAAATGTCCGACAGTAAGTCCTATAACAGGAACCAGCTAAAGCAAAAGCATAAAATACCTAACTATATTTTAAGGAGATTATCCATTACATATGCTTGATCCATTAAATTTGGTCCAGGTTATTTCCCGATAATTTTACCGACTCGGTAGATCCAGAGTCTGTTCGCAATGTGCGGAATTTAATGCCCCAAGATTCAAGTGCCGACAGCCTGACCATAACACAATGGATGGAAGATGGCATTATATTTCCGTCGGTGACAGGACTAGAAAGGGATAGCCTCCTGGATAAACTTCTGACAAGCCCTGGGAGAATATTGACTCTATTCTCACTAGCACAGGATACATTATTTTTAGAGCCATGTGCGAAGGCTCTTCAGCAGCTTGTTTCACCTGGATTTGACAACCTGAGATCTGCGCTGCTAAATGGGTTCAATGGCGGCGGGAATTCCTGGCCGATTCAATTTGCGGAGAATGTAACTAAGAATATTAATGTTAGCTATACAGGATCGCCAACATCTTATCAAGCCCAGCGGATGACAACTGCCTATATACAACTCTGGCTGTTTGTTATGCGCTATATAGAAGCTTTCGGCAATATAAAACTGGCTGCACCATATGCAGATGACGATGCCGCACCCCATATCTATAAACCAGAAACAAAAGAAGCTAGACGTCGCCTAGCTGTCTTAGCACAGCACTTAGGATTTGATTCTAAGCGGATCCAATCTATCTGTCTCGAAAACACAATGCGGTCGACCACGAGAAATTTTCTGATGACTGCTTGTCCTCAGGAGCTCTATGAGCATCCTAATAACTGGGAGCGAAATGCAACCAACAAAGTTATAAGCATTATATCCATGCCACGTGTTAGACATGAACATAAAGGCTCTCCACCATTATCAAGCATGAATGCGGACAATAGCGGAGCTGCCCGCAAGCGATGTGGGCTTCCAGTGAGCAGACAATACGCAGAAGACTGTTATTCTCTATATATTCCCCAACTATTCAGCTCAGATCAACAGTCTTATAAGCATCCTACTACGTTTTCCGTCATTCGTGATATTGTCTTTAGCTTCTTTGGACGAGAACACTTTCCGCAAGGATCTTGCCCACCATGGCAGGAGTTGCCTGCAGCCCCACAGTCCTCGTCTCATCCATTGCCCATGGAGCGTGCTCCAAGCGAAACGGTGTCACTCTCGGCATCAATGGATCTCGAGCCTCATCCACCAGGTACCCCACTGTTCTCCGCTGAGCCGGAGGAGCAAATGATGGCAGATGCTTTAATAACAACAACGGATAAGTCTCACATCCAGGGGATAGACTTGCACGTCCCTATAGCAGCCGGATTCAAGGATGAAACTCATATTGCTCCACTAAATCAGAAAACATATATCCCACACAATAGCAGCGCCAAAGACATCTTACAGATGTGGGACAAGTCGCGGACCACAGATCTTTCAGTCTTTTTCCTTTTCAAAAAACGTCAATACTGCAAATTTAGGGTTGGAGATCCAGGTCTTTGGTCTCAGGTAGGATCATTTGTATATGGGGTGGCTAATGACCACTTTTTTTATACTATTAAGAATGACGAGGTTGTGATGCTTGCCTCAAGCCAGGCGATAGAAGTGGCACAGACAGGGGGGAAGTTGATCTTCGTTTCTACTGCGGTTGAACACCATGATGAACCTCCAATGGTGCATTATTGGGACTATATATGTTCGTTTGATCCTAAGACAGGAAAGCAAATCGCAGAATCCAACAAAGTAATACGGAAACAGCAGAAACACACTTCAGACAATGTTTCTAACTCCGAAAAGATATCTTAGTTAGTAAAAGGAATTCTATTCTTGCTGGTGCTGTCATTGCCTTCTCAACGCAGTAGTATTATCTAGGCTTCTAAATTATAGACTTTCTAGACTGTCCTTTATTTACTTCATAAAGATCAATTGCCCTTTTTAGCCCTGGTACGATATTGAGTGACGCTAGGACAAACCTCTCAAGACCCAATTAGGCTAATTTTATCGATATTACTTGGCCTCTTAAAGACTTGGTAAATGAGTACACAGCGTGGTAGCCATCACAGGCGAAGATCAATTAGTTCAGGGACAATAACATGAAGATGGTGTAGTTTTAAAGAGAATGATGGAGATTGCATATGTTTCATAGAGAAGGTATTATATCATAGCATAGACAATCTTTCCTTGATCTAAATTCTTTTCTTTGCTTTAGGTGATTTTCAAGATCTGTTATTATCATATATGTTTATTGTTACCTCACGTTCTACCTCAGGGATGATAATGATTATTGGGAAATTCTAAATTTACTCTTTGCTAAAGCCCTACGCCCTACAGTTTTATTGGGGACAGGTCTTATCTATCACCACAAGGGATTCAAAGTAAGATTTCATATAAACTGCTCCAACAACTCGTGTGATGATTTATATTTATAGGTGGAGTAACCAACTTAATTCCTGTATTCAGTATAACCATCACATGCGCTTAACAGCCCTTGCAAGTTGTATTTAAAAATCAATGTACTAAACAATCGCGCTTACTTCATGCCATCTTTGCCCATAGCTTGCTTTTTATATGCCTTGGAAGAATGACATGGTTTATTTTCATATCCTAGTTCAAGAGTATAACCCTGCAGCCGTTTTTTATATCCCTACCCTTGTAGGCAGGGCCATTCCACCAACCAAGCAGCGCACGCGGATGTATTCTGTAGTCAGGATCCCATTTCGCGATATTAGATAATTAAAGTTCCCTTATCGCCGGATATTTGTAGTAATAGTATTCCGAGTAGACTCCCTTCCTTGTGTTGGTAAAAACCTTTTCCAGGGGTAGCTCTACTATATTATAACCATTTATAACATTGTAAATATTCAGGGTAATACCAGACTGGAAGTAGACCTTATAACTATCTTTGTCATATTTCCAACCATCTTGAAGAGCAGCAAAGAAGCTTTCACTTTTGTCTCTAAGATCGCCTGAATGATCACCTGCGATAAGAGTAAGGTAGAGACGGGTTAACGATTTTCTAGGGCGATAGGCGCTCAAGTTATGGCCAATGAGAACTGGAGAATATCAATCAAATGTCAGGGCAAATTCTAGCCAACTAGTATCTTTGAAGATCTGTTTCCAAAGCATAGAACTGGTGTTTATAACGTTTTCGACATCTGCTGGCGCCAGAAAGTCCTTGATACTTAACCAAATATCAAGTGGGGTTTCAAAGAGCTTCATTATGAATAACTGGCACTGGTGCTAGTGTTGGTCCAGATCTTACAGTACCAAGGAAGGTATTTATAACTCGCAGGGCTCTTCCGGAAAAGACTGAATCTTACAAATAATAAGACCTCTAATAGAGTGAAAATACGGAATACGACCTAGAAAGAGCTCGTGACAACATGATAGGAGTCTAACCTATAAATCCATGCTAACACCAATTAGTATTGCACCCATTCGTTTCGAAGAACTGAGCTTAATAAATATGTGATAGGAATCTGGACCTGGATCTTCTAGATTTAACACTCATTTAATCACTGTTTGTTTCTGACATATACATATCGCAATGTCTTCTCCAAAAGAGCTGGATTCTCTGATTAAACTAGCACATCACCGCCGAACCGCTGTATTCGAAACCCTATTACCATCTGTTCCAGTAGAAAGGGTAGTTACCCACCGTGATTTTATCAAGTATGGTTCTCCTTATAACCAGGCAGACCGATTATTTGTCGGCCTGCACCCCTCGTGGAACAGAATCAATGCTGTTGAGTTCAAAGATAGGGTACCTGTTAGGTTTATCAGCCGTTACAACCTAGAGGGAAAAGACCTCCTACTCTAGCGTCTAACCTAGGTCATATACCCAAGCTTTCTAGCTTCTCAAGAAGTATTCATTTCCAGAGGAAACATGTACTTTATCTATGAATAGTGGGGTGTTACATTAGATCAGGTCCTGAGGATTTCTCTAATATTTCGACTTGGGGAGGTAGAAGTTGCAATTATTTGCAAGAAGGTAATTATAGTCCTAAGATATATATAGAACTATCCAAGCTTATACCCGTTAGGTTCTACAAGGTCTTCTCTATATTCACAAAGATTTGAATATCTTTTATGGCAATCTTCAATGCTCGGATGTAATCATCACGCGGGAAGGCGACGTCAAAATTAGTAATAGCCCCTCATTTGAGCACATGCACTTCAAGGTTAACAAGCATAGTGGGCATTAAAAGATTATTATTTTAAAAACCCGGTCTCCTAGGTAAAAATAGGGATATTCAGGATATCTGCAATATCGCGTGTTTGCTCCTTGAAGAAGGCAGCGTCAGCGCTTGTGGTCCAGTTTGATTGTTGGCCGAGGACTTTATTGGTGTTCCCCCGACCTCAACAGCCGAAGCACTTCTTAAGGTAAGAGGATGGTGCGAAAGTGGTGAACTCAGCTAACCCATGATCTTTATAGCATCCATTCCTTCAGTTAAGCGCGCCATCGTGGTGTCTTAGACCTGTGTCGATGCTCTACTCAATTGCTCAAGACAAAAAGGCTTTGTAATCTGGGCTATGTAGTAGAGGAATAGGTGTCAGAAGGAAATATTGACATATGTATATAGTTAGGAAGATATATGCGACTAAACCCTGTTTATATATACTGTAACACCTAGTGTAGTTCTGATCTAAACCCGTAGAGTACGCTTGAAATAAACCTGTTTTAAACCTACACCTCTATTCCTTAAGAGACTTAATCCCTACTATCAAATCCACCATGCGGGTATAAATAGAAAGCGTGGGGGGCATGCGGACAATGCTCGAGCATCATCGCCTTCTGAAAGAATTCTATTCTGCTTTGCCAATAACCTGCTAAAATAGGTGTAGATTAATCTGTATGACAACGGCTTGCCTTGAAAGCTCCACAATTGCTCTTTTTGATCTCTAAGGAATTCTTGCGGGTTGGTCAATCTAATCCATATATTTAACGGCATATAAAGATTCAACAAAGCCATATCAATGAGGCCGGGTTTCCTCTTTCTCAACCCCGCCTTTCTTCATCGTGACGTACATCCACATAGATAGAGCTATGCAAGTACTAACAAGCGTGACAAGCTGTATGCATATAATAATTCGTTCCCAGTACTCACTCCTAGCAAAGTACCAGAACCCTATTCCGCTGACAAGTTCTAGGACTGCGATATCGAGCATAAAAAGCGGTGTCCAGGTGAATGCTAGGTCTTGTCGGCTAGCCTTCTGTATTGTATTAAATCAAAATAGTAGCATAACAGCTGTAACTCCGGAAAAAGTTGCGGTAATAAATGAGCTGCTGAGAAGGCCGTGAAAGATAGATATATCAAAGTGTCCTATTGTACCATGCTTAAGAAAGAGGGCCACCAAGGCTGAGAGACCGGTATATCCAGCAAAGAGGGCTATCATTCGGTAGAATCGCACAAGTCGTTGAAAAATAATGAAAGCATGGGTATCAAGTGGCTTTTCCCACCAAGTAGAAGCCATATCTCCTCTTTTCTTAATGTGTAAGAGAATGTTCTCTGTGTTGAAATAATAAAAAGACAGTTGGGAAATTTGTTTCAGCTCGCTAGAGCTTATGCGGGTAATGTATAAACCAAAGCTGTTCTATAGCTCTGTATCTAGGGTAGACCAAACGGTTATGTCTGTATACTCTGACAGTCATGTGACCTGCGGACTATACCTAGTTGTCCCGCCGCGGAGGTTGCGACACAGAAAAAGGTCGCAAGAACCATTTGGTTTCGCAGGACTTGGTTTATAATAGTTAAAAGTTGGTCTACTTAGGCTTGTTATATAACGACTGTTCTTTTCTAATACTTTTATATCATAATGTCTTCTCTTAATTCCCCGATCAAACTAGCGCATCGCCGCCGACCAGCTATATTCGAAACCCCGTTACTATTAATTCTAGTAGAATGGGTAGTTACCAATCGTGACTCATCAAGCATAGCTCTCCTTATAAGCAGCCAGGTTAATTATTTGTCGGCTTGCACCCTTCCTAGAACGGGATTAATGCCATTAAGCTCAGGGATAGGACCCTGATTAGGAAAGACATCCTACTTTAGTGTCTAACCCAGGTTATACACCCAAGAGCCCGAGCACATGCACTTCGAAACTAATAAATAAAGCGGGTATTAGAACAACACTTTGATACTAGAATCAGTTTATATATATGGTAATGCCTAGGTTGGCCTTATCCAAACCTGCGAGTGGACTTGAAATCAACATATTTCAAGCTTGTACCTCTATTTATTAAGCAGCCTAATCCCGACTAGTGAATCCACCGTGTAAGTATAAATATAATGCTATTTTACCTTTCTCTCCTGCTTTTCTTTGTCAATCCTAAAGTCTACCTCACTATGGAACCAATCACAGTGTCCGACACTCCCAACAAGTGCTTAGCTTTAACTAGAAGCAACACTGTACCTATCAAAACACAGTATATGCAGATGCTTCTTGATCTGGACTGTATACCTTGGTATTATAACATAGCTTCGAGTACAGCGAATTGGGTGCTTCTTGCTGGATACTTGGTTATTCTAGGGACATTTACCTCGCTACAGAGATCAGACACTCTAGACGAGAATTTAAACACAAGTAAAACTAGTCAAGCTATCCTTACTATAGTTCAGAACCCACCACTTCTGGTTACTTCATGCTCCTTTCTGGTGGTGGGAGCAGCCTGTATGGCTAGGCTCTTTTAGGAGCGACGTGACAACTATATTTAGCTTATCAACCAACTATTCATATAAGTAAAGTCAGCAATAAATAGCTAGATCCTCAACTAATAGAAATAAATAGACCAACCTGTCTTAATAGTTTAGCAGGTTTGCTAACAACTATTGTCAATATATATACTACAAAGAATAGTGATTGGTCTATTATAGCACTCTTGACTACACTCATGACTAGGTTGGCTCTATCAATTTCAGCGGCTCTCATTGTTGTATACAAGTTTGGAAAACTTCAGAAACTGCGACAAGAGCATGATTTGGAGGTAAAAGCTGGATTCTGCAAAGTCAGCCCTGAACAAGTTTAACAACAGATCAGTTTTTAAGAATATTAGTTCTAGCTGATATTGCTATCTGTATATCTGGGCTTGCTCTATCAACATGAGAATTAGTTTAGCCTCGCGGTTTATTATTGTTTGTTACCACGATTTAATATCATTGCTTTCCATTTTATATTTCACTCTTGACTTGAGACTTATATACAGTATATCTGAATTTTATCTACTACAAAAGGAACTTGATATGTATAGACATAGTACCTAGTATTGGCTAAGCCAAGTCACTGCTGTTGCTGTTGCTGCTGATATATTATTCCAGAAAATGACTGATAACCGCCCGCCTCAATACTTGAGTTTTATACCATTTCCTTCTCCATTTATACCAAGGTACAACAATGGCAACAGCAGGAGGCTAAAAAGTCCCCAAAGCCTGAGCCTATAATCCTAAATTGCTTTCGCATTGCAGACCGGCTGTGTGCCAATAAACACCCCTGACATCCGCAGCATAAAAGGGTATAATAAATACACTGTATTAGAAATTGGTCTGTTAGTATACTACAAGTATAGACAGTATTTAGACTTATATCTCTGTTGAAATAACTGTATTCCTGTATATCTATGTTCTTGGACCGTGACTGGGTCTTTCCAAAAAGCAAACATGGGAGAAAGCTCCCTAAAAAACCTATATATATTAGTATAAGTAAATTGACCGCGTAGCCTTGGGGAGTGAATGCACAGTCATATCCAGGATTACAACAGGCCCAAAGACCGTTTGCCCATGGATATCCAGAGCCAGGAGCAGTTATTGGGGTAGGATGAGCTATTATAAGAACCAACAATAAGTAGAAGCAAGTATGACCAAAGATTTAATTTGTGTAGTTAGATATTAAACTTTTATACTTTAGATATACATAGCTGACTTGCTCTTTCTCAGCTATTATAGTTTGGTGTCGCAGCGTATATAACAACCCTAAAGAAATCAGGCGAATCATAAAAGAGTATACCGAATATTCCCGAGTTAAGCTTTTTGAACAAGGGACTTGATATAGAATGCTGATTAGGCAAGATCCTTACTAGCTTTGCGACGCCCAAATAGGCTCGCAATGGTTCCCGCATGTGCCAAGGCGTGTGGGTCAGGACACCAAGTCGGTCCGCAGGGCTTCTACAGTCACCCAATCTTCAGTTAAATTTAAATGCTACTCCAGAGAATATCCTTATACTTATTGCTATTTAGCTACTGCTAAAAGGTGGCCTGTATTCAAGCGCCTCGGCTCCTCCCCGTTCAGAGACAGCTTGATTAATAATGCCGTTTTATACCAAGTAATACCCTGCAATGCTTATAAGTTATAGTTGAATCATATGCTAACCTAATTAGTATATTTACCAGCAAGGTAGTAACATGCCTTATAGGCCCTGCCGAAACACCATTTCAGATTCACGCGAAGGCGCTTAATAGCTTCTCAAAGCTGCAAACTATTGAAGAACACGGAACTAGAGCAGGCCATGTTACTATTCATTTTCCCGACGTGGACGAAATAATATTCGAGCATTGTTGCAAGTTTGCCTATACCAGGAATTATTCCATTGGCATTGCTCCTGGGTCAGTGCTAGGAGATAGAGATATTAATAGCTTAAAGGAACACTGTTTCAATCAGAATAGTCTCACATGGAACCTCTTCCATCCTTAGCTTCTACCTAATTTCCATAACCTTTTGCAGAAGTATGTGGAAATTCACCCGAAATCCCAGCCCTCGAAACCTGTAGAAGGCTACGCAGAGGCCTTGCTATATCATGCTCGCATAGATTATTATGCATTCAGGTCTGATTATGCTGGTTTATGTGTTCTCGCGGCTAAGCACCTTGTTAAGTTACTCGAAGGACTTATTCTATGCCCGAGATATATTAAGGACCTTGTAAAGTTGTTTCAGTTTATGTTTAAGGATAGTAAGTTTATCGATTACCTATAACAAATCTTGTGTAATTATATGGTGTGGAATATTGAGGTTTTTATGCAGGATTCTGCTTTCCTTGATTTCCTTGACGGGTCTCCTGACTTGGAGAAAATGGTATTTCGCAGGATGTGGGTATAGAATACCCCCTCTTACTTAATCATGTCATATAATAGTTACATGCTGAGGGTAATATTAAACCAACTTTCTGATACCTACTTACCTGGCTGGTTTGCGAGTCACTTGTCTTACTCGATGCTCACCAAATCATAAGCACTTATAATTGAAGTTGTAAATGCTGCAGAAAAGCAATCTTCTTAACCTGTTCTCATTCCTACTTGTTTTGTAAGGATTCTTGAACCTCTCGTAAAGGTTCCAGCAACACATTTACTCATCCCCTTTAAACCACTACCTATTGTCATAGCTGGCTTGTATTCTATATGAATAGAATACTATTTTTACTCCAACTTATTAGTTGTAGTAATAATAAGACTCTAGTATTGTTATAATGCAGCATCAGGGTTAATAGGCCATTCAGTCGATAGAGAAGGGTCAAAAAGATCAACTTGTCAACTTGTGTTACTCCTTCTGCCTTTAAAAGCTCACTCAAATCATTTCTGGCCCTCTCTGTTTTCTTCTCTCTTACAACTACCTTTATCATGATGCCTGGTACATATTGAACCTCCTTATTCCTCTCCTTCTTTATCATTAGCACCTGCATTGGAAACTGTCTCTCCTTCTCTGTCTCTCCAGCTGCATTAGCAATAGCAACTGCTAATCTCTTGTGTGTCCTTAGAGCTCAATCCGGCTCGCACTTCTGGCTCTGCCCCTTCAAGGTATGTTATGCTTAGAGTCCATGGGTTTCCTTTCAGATTGCTAATTGGTATGAACAAGCAGCTCCACCTCCGCCGCTGCCATGTCTCCCTCTGCCTCCTCGGGCTCTGCCTCTGCCGCCTCCTCCTCTGTCGCCTCCTCGGCCTCCCCTGGGTCCTCTCGTGAGAACCCAATTGATCTCACGGGAGGGGGCCCGGGGGAGAGCATTAACAACCCGATTATGCTTTGAAGTGAGTGGTTCTGGTCTGGTTTCTATTGGATTTGATAATAGGGCTGACTTCTATGGTTTTTTGCAGTGCGCCGGGCTACTAGGCTGTGTCCCTCCCCTCCTCTCCTTTTCCTTTGCTAGCCCCCTTCGGGGGTTGAGTAAGTCCATCCTAACTTGTATATCTGGTAATGATTCTAATTTCTGTCTCTGTAGCTTAGTTTAGCTTTTAATAAATAAAAGTACCCTTTGGGGTGATGTTCTACTCACCTTATACTCTAGTAGATATAGACATGTAGGCATATTATAGTATCTATTATACTCGGGATAAGTAGGCTTGAGGCAAAGTAAAGCAAGTTGTGTATTGACTAGGAGAAAACCTTATAATACTAGTTTTATTAGTAGAAAACCTTGCAATACTAGTATTGATGGGTAAGATTGAATTAATTCAGTTGTGTTCGCTTAGTCCATTATATATATGAGTCCTGCGGCTCTGACTGCTCGTGCATGCTCTGTATACCAGGTTACTATAATAGCGCAAATAGTTGTACTCTTCTTTGCCTCTGAAGCCCTTAAGCTAAGCTAGATAAATTAAGTATCTGTAATAGTCCAATGATACGTACAATTAGTCTTTGCGCAAGATGCGTATTTAGAATTCGAGCATGCATACCTGGAGTCAAAGCACTTGAAGCACCTTGAGCCAAAACCACTAAGTATAATGGAAATAGAAGTACCTAGCCTTTTTCATTTTGCATATATAAAGGAATACTATTAAACTTCTTATCCATAATCTCAAATAAATAGAGCTAATCTGCTTATAAACATAGTTAGCCGAGTACTATCTCTTACTAGATTCTCTGATAGGAAGACTTCCTGGGATAGATATTAATAAAGAGTTAATCGAGATGTAATATATGGGCTGCTAGCTAGTTTCATATATGAAGAGGAACAGCCTCTCATGGATAAAAAGCTTCAAGACATGATACAAGTTGGAGAATCTTTTATTAGTATTGGGATTATTGCTTTTTATAGTCCGATCAGACATTTACTTGGTCTGTCAAGGGAGGTACAAACAATTAAAGTACTTGGCGTAACTGCTTTCTCTTTTCTTACTTTCTAACTAATTAAGAAATAAATGGTGAGATACTCGTACACAGCGGGACACACTAGTAGAGAGTTAAGATTAAGACTATAAAACAAAAACCTGATTTCGCTTTCCAGGGTTTTAATGTTTATAGTATGGTCACCCGATTTACCATGCCTCCTTGATTAGTTCGCTGTATCAAGAGCTCCAAACTCAGGAGAGAACCTTAGTATCCAGAAATTCTTCCTCAGCCATTGGCCCTATTAACAGAATATTTAAGGCAGTAGAGTCTGCCAGTGCTTTATCTTTATGTTTGTATATTTTCTTTGTTGGCTCCTGATACTCCTTGGTGGTTTCCTCGTGAGTCCATTTTCTCTTCCTTGTGACATAGTTACGACGTGGCTCCTTAATTAAATAAACATTGTAAAAATGGTATTAAAGATCCAAAGTACTACTATAGACTTTATTCTCGCAACATGGATAAGGACATTGAATAAGCTTATTCTTGTTAGTCAAAGCCAAATGATAATCAATGTGGTTGATTAGGGTAGCCTTTTCTCGCCATTATTAGAATTGTTGCATGGGCTTTTTGCTCTCGTCACCCAAGCAGAAGGGACAGAAACCAGGCGCTACCAGCGTATAATAGAACGTTAAAAGCCCACAACGCGGCTGAAGGCCATCTAGATGGAAGCAACAATGCCGGCTCTAATTATCCTTAGTATTAAACCACTTCGCATATAAATAGCACTACTCTAAGAAAGTCTGGTTAACTCACCGATGTGCTCGCTTGCCGTTTTTGTACGGCTGTTGGTATGGAGCAGCATTTAGTAATTTTCTTCTGCATTGCAAAATATGCTTAGAGCAGCGTTGGATATTGAAACTAAAGAAGATTAGTTATCTGGAGATGGTTGTGGGAACTGAGAACAAACTTTAAAATATCCTTGGAGCACACCGGGCATTGTCTATCAAGTAGTGATTCACCTGGGTAATATGCAACTCTTGGCTCTGAAGTACAGATACTCACCATATCCAGCATGCACTGTTGTCTGATTTCACTATTGATTAGTGTTTCAGTGAAAAGGTTATCCCGCAAACGTAGTCTCTCTGGCATATACTTGCCATAGATGGAAAACAGACAGGTTAAATCATGCTCTGTGAAATCCCTTCCAGCAATGTATTTATTATAGGATGACTGCTACCAGGTATTAATAAATTCCTTTTTCTTGCTGCGGCGTTTCTTGGCTGCTTTGGTATACAACTATTGTCATTCACGTGCAAGATCATGGTGCTCATCTGGCTGACCATTAATCTCTTTTGTTAATATGTCGATCCTTTTATATATAGCTATCATTTCTTCATTATTCTCAACCTCGGCAAGAGCAGCGGCATCGAGTTTTTGAGGCGCGTTAGGATCACGGTGATAAGCCATACTTTCTTCTACCTCCAGGCATTCGTAATCAGGCTCCAAGTTCCAGTAGCTTGCTTGGATATTAGCATGTTTGAATTTTGATTAGTACTTTATATAAGTTTTTGGATTCGCATGATCCAATGCCTGGCTGCGGATTGCCTTGGATGAATTTACTATAATAAAATTAGTATTAACAATAAGTATAGTATTTGGGCAACATACAATCAATTATACCTGCCACCCTGCCTTGAATTCCATGAATTCTTAGCAGATCCCGAAAATGTTCTCATTGCGCTAGGGATGTAAAATTATGGCGTATAGATGAAAATGTCAAGCCGCGAGTAGCATGAGGGCTATTAAAAGTAATCATACGAAGTACTAGCAAGTCCTTTGCAGTATCCTTCCATTTAAGGGTCCATGACTCTCGCCCTTTGGGAGGAACTGTAGATAGTAGTTTATCCATAGTGTGGATTCCTTTAAAGGCCTGATCTGCTATCCCTGCAACCATAACATAGAAGACAAAGTTTCTCCCAAGCATTTTTTGCTCTGGGATCCAGTTCTTTGGGCTGTTGCCTTTAATTATATACTAGTAAAATTAGGGATGGAGGACTTATGTTACTTTCTCATCACTGTAGTATTCGCCTTTGAGAAACTCTGGATCTACAGTCACCCATCGCTGAACCGCGTTGCCCTTGCGTTGAATATTAAAGATAAGATGCTAGATTATATATTAGTTAAGGATCATTTCGCATATTTTGGGGTCATTAACGTACCCGATAATAAAGGCATTCATTAGTTTTCCTATAGGAACTAGACTTAACAATAGCACCAGCTCTAGCTCTAGATCCTGTAAACAATAAGAGAGCAAAAGTATCTTGAAACCTAGAGCGCTCATGGGTGTAGTCATGCTTATTATCTTGAAATAAGCGCTTCAAAAGTAGATCAAGATCTTTTGCCGTGACATGGAATTTCTCCCTATGTTTTGTCTGAAGCTTGTACTTGGGTATTAATTCATTTTAAATATACTTTCCTAGAGATTAGCAAGTGTAATAATTAAACAGGAAGATAGTAACAGACATTGTATATATCTTTTTTGACTTTAGATAGGAGCACTCTGGAGGTCTTTTTTTCCCATTTAGCAATGAAGCAGGAAAAATTATAATAAATACTATATTAAGAAGGCAAGTCTTTCTGTAGATAGATATAACTCTCGCAGAAGAGCTTCAGGACTTGGTTAGGAGGGTCAGGATCTGATGTTGTAAAATATTTATCTTCGCGTTCATCCTGCGTCATCATCCATCTAAAATAAGATGAGTAATTTCGGATAAGCAAGTGTAAGAGACAACTATTAACTTATAGTTTCTAATTCCTAATAGCATGTTTATACCGCTTATTAGTGGCTGGGGCACGCTTTTTTTGGCAGACCTTATTTTGCTCAGTTTTCTTCTCTTCTTGGTATTGAGTTGTGAATCCTCGTGTTTCACCAAGTTTACAGAGCTCCTCAACTTTTTTCCGTCTCTGCTCTTCGGATGAGACTGAGATAGTCTCACGTGACATGTTTGCGGGTGTATTACTGGTCGAAATAAAACCTCATAGATTAAGTTGCTGAGAGAGAAATAGAATAATAGTTAAGAGACAACGAGGCCCTTCTATTTATACTATCTTAAAGAAGATTTTCTGCGCCTAAAGAATAGTACTGTAGCTCACTTGTTTCTCACTCACTTTCTTACCCACCTCTTACTCACCTCTCACCCACTTTCTCACCCAAGTAAAAATTATCACCCAAATCACCTACACTCACCCTGTGAGCTAGTGGCATTTTCTGATAAAGCAGCAACTAGCCCGGGGCTCGTCTACTGCTCGACCACGTTCAACGTGTGGCTTAAGTACGGCTGAGCGGACGGGAAGCCCTGTTTTCCACACCCTGTGGTCGTATGTACCAGTTCGTCAGAAGTAGGGAGTTATATAGGGCAATGTAGTAAGAGTATATAGAACTTCCAGGCGCTCAGGTTTAACCGGGACGATAAGTGGCTGGGGAGAAAGGGACCATCAGGTCGAGTTCACTGTGACGACTCACTGTCGCTTCTAGGTCCTTCATCGGCCTGTTCAAGACGGGTTCACGTTGTAATGCTGGCGCTGGTGCTGAACTAGTGACCGGGTGTTCCTAATACCTATGCTTAGATCCCTGTAGCTCTAATACTAATATATGCTAGGTAGCTGGTCTTGAACATTGTATGCGAGCTTTGTGCCATTGCTGCTGTTGGATGCCAGTATGATACTCACGACGTATGTTTCTTATATAAAGATAAGTATTTTGAACATGCTGTACTTCTCCTGTTTGATACCATGGAGAAGGACACTAAGAGAGCAATTAAAGTCATCATTTGTTTATCAACATACTTGATCTTGGCAAAGACCAAAAGCGCACGGGCTCTGATAGGTATGTTACACTAAAGAAGACACCAGCATGGTAAATCATTAGCTTATCATGTCCTATAGGAAGTGGTTTATGGTTAACTCGACAGCTTCTTTCTCAATGAAGATTGACTCCGGTGTTGAATGACAATGAAATAAAACAATATTGAACCTTCTTCAAACTTTGGTTGCGCTTGAAAGGCAAGAACTCTATCTCCACGGAGAATTAATTATATATGCTTACAAGGTCTAGTTGGCTGAGTGTAAATCTAAACTACATGCCTAGCTATACTATTGAAGAAGCACAACCTGTGAGTTATGTACTATATCTACCAGACTTTGCTGATTAGTATTGCTAACAATGATCGGAACATGACCAGGCGATTAATCTAGGTGCCCAAGAGTTTATTTCTGAAACCACAATCACGCCTGCCCTGATACAGACCCACTACCACAAGCTTGCTGTGCTATCTGCCAATATTCATTTAAAAATGCGGACTACAGGGAGCTTTTTATGGGGATATGTTGAGCAAGCATCAAATACCCTTGAGGCATGGCGCCAGCAGCTTCCAGATATCTTACAACTGCACACCTTACTCCATGAAAATAATGGAACAGTCTTCCATCACCGACAAGCTCTTCTATTATTACATATAATATATCTTGAAAGCCATGTTTTGTCGTATGCCAGGTACATTCGCCAATATAGATGTCTTGGAGTTATGGATATTCCAACCGATATTAGGCTTGTCTATTCAGGCTTCGCCCAGCAGCTTTCCCGCATTATTTCCGTGATGTACGAGGAGAAATGTTCTTTAATACAATCTTGGATCCTAATGTAAGCAAGGCCATGAACTGTGTGATTCCTTGCCCTGACATGTTGCAGCCATGCATCTTTTCATTCATCTATGCCATTAATCCTTGAATCATGCCAGTGCTATTGGCATGCTGACAGAACTGCTCTTGTCATCAATGATTTGAACTATATTAGAACTAATCTTCAGGTGCTACAATATTGCAGCATAAGAAGTCCGGCAGCTGCAGTGTTTCTCCCCTCACTTAGCTCTTTGCTTATGAGATTGGATATATTATTTCAAGAGTTTGCTAGTACAGAACACTTTACCAAACCCCAGCCAATGAAAATACAGTCAGTTATTAATCATCCAAAGCCGAACCGAGCCGAGATTACTGAGATGGTCGACCAGGTCACTCGCCTGATGGACAATTTCAATGCCGCAGATTCTTGGTAATGATAAGCAGGCTTAGAGTTATTTGGTATAGAAGGTTTTAGATCACCATCAGCTTTGAATAAGGTTTCTACATAAAAAGATACTGTATTTAGTGCAGCATAGCTGCTAGCTTCTATGAATCAGACCTTCATATTCGTGTGGTTGAGTACCTATTTTTACGTACGCCGCGATCCCCAACATATTATTGTTATTAATTATTTATGTCGACCGTATAATATGTCGACCCTACGTGACCACTAGTTATACGTGGCACTTTCCTAGTTAGGAAGTCGAAATTCTGACTTCCGATCACCGAGATTTATGCAGAGTTTTCTGCTATTTCCACGGTTCAAAAAGTTATGTCTCTTCTACCTGCTTTATCAGGTTAGATTGCTTATTATTCTTCGTATATTTAAACCACCGTTTGCAGCTAGATTGACAGAATCAAGACCTTCATCATTTGACAGACGTATGAATATTAGCCTGACGCTTACGGAGACGCTCTATAGAAGGTTATTACCAAAGGAAGAGTTCTGGAGTTGAATCACATCATATATCAGGTACGTGAAGGTTTTATGTCAGGAAAACCTAAGTATATTGGCTCATGATTTATATGGATGTTAAGGAGTCATACCTCCGGCTACGATGGCATAAAGCCCAGTCTGCAAAGGCAGCAAGAGACACAGGAATTACACGTCAATCTATTTGACCTCTGATCCCAATAAAATCACAAAAGATTCAAACAGTTATAGGGTAGATCATAGGCACCGACACTCTTCTTAAAATCCCGCATAGGATAGAATCTCTAGGGTTCTGTCTCTACGATGTGATATGTTAGACTTGAAAGAATCCAACTCCCTATCACTCTTGTGCCACAGCGTCACAGCGGAGATTGGGAATTCCCCGCACGTGTGGGCATACCGCTGCGAGCGTGCTAGTAAAATCGATGTTGTGTAGCAGAAAAGAGGGCAATCAGATCGGGGGTATGCAGCAGAAGCCCTAGAGCCCTAAAAGCCAAGACAACACTACACCACGAAGGGTAAGACAAGGAACGAATAATATAAGCGCGTGGAAAAAGCCTCCCTCCAGCAAAACGTCAGCTTGTTTTTGCGTACGCCCCTCGCACGGACTCGTTGACTTTTCCCTTCCCCTCACTACGTTCGTTTCAGGGCACCATACAAAACGCTAAAATCACATACTGTACTGTAACATGATATGAGGGGAAAATACACAGCGAGACTGCAATGGTGTATTACTTAATGCTGAGACGTGCACGGCCAACCAGGAGATATATAAGAGACAACCCTCTTTTGAATAAGAGCCTTCCAATCTCAGAGGAAGTTCATCTCAGCCAACGAAAAGAAAATCTGCTGCAGCCACCTCAATTGAAATTGATCTTAAGATTTCGTTTCAAGCGGAAGCTGATCCACTGCTTAGCGCCGCAGAGGTCATTCTGCGGTCCAATCAATCATGAGAATTAGGTCAATCTCACAAGTCTGATTGGCTTATAACAAGGGATCTTACCCCGCTTCAAGGCACTGGCTCAACTGATTTGCTAGCGAAGCAAGATACACCAGAGCCAGCCGCAGCCTAAGTATAGTAACCAATCAGGCCTGCGCTACAGCAGGCAGAAAGAAGAGGCACAGTCCCCCGTCTGAGAGCAAGATCCTCAGCAGAGGCTGTGGAGCTTGCTGAGGGATTTTCGCAAATAGTGTTCACCAGCGCCAGGCAAAAACGAGCGTTGATTGGCTCAAATGTTCTGTTGATGCCCAGGTTCTTGAGTTCGCCCTGGGAGAAAAGTGCGCGTCTTAATTGTTTGGAGCTCAAGAAGCGACGCCTGAGAGTGGTCTCGTTTCCGCGGGTCAGCTTCCTGTTATTATTAACCATCACCGGTGACATCCTTGAGCGGGACACCGTTGGGCGGCCACCGGCCTTTTTTCCCTTGGGCAGCGTTGCAGCAACGCCGACCATTTCGCGCGCCAAATCTGCAATATATGTGGTCACATCACAGCAGCTTACCACAGCAGTCAAGGAGAAAGATGGCCCGGGTATCTGAGCCATGCGTTGGTCGTCCAGGTGTTGTCCTGATCAGATTCTTAGTTGTCCCAGCCCGCTGGAATCGCAGACTTTGTTGCGAAGATAAACACAGACACTCGAGAAAGTTCTAACAGACGGAGAAGTCAGGTGTCATTATGAGAATACTCCCGAAAATTCTCATTGCCATTAGCGCCAACTGCTTGGCCCTCGCACTTGGGGTACCGGTGTCTCAGGCTCCGAAAGTGCGTCAGCCGCACCAACGACGCAACGAAGAATGCGGCCTCGACGGGAACGCAGACCTGTATGGCCTTGGAATCCGTCTCAGCATCTATATGCAGTGGCTCTCTTCGCTCGTTGTTAACAACTGGTATCCTCAGGGCCGCCAGAGCCTGGCTGAGACATACGCTGTCTTCCTCTTCGCCATTATGGTCGTAATCGTGGTCATGACAGCTCGGGCTGTGCCAACACATGCGGTAGAGATCCTGGTCCTTACCTACATCATCTTCGGCGGCAACTACGTCGTTCTGGCCCCCGGCGTCAGACCGAGCAATTGGAAGTGGATGAATCCGGATGGCCGCCTCTTCCAGCTATTTATAACCTGCGTTATGAGTGCTGCCGCAATATATTGCTCGTGGTTTTGGATACAGAACGATTTCCTCGAGGCGCCATGCGGAACTTATGCCTTTATGTTTGCCAAGGTCTCCCTGTCAAACCAGAGCTTCGTAAGGTTCTTAGTCTTCCTGTCCGTCTATGTGGCGGTCCCTACAACTGTAATAATCATAGTCACCACCTGGTTCTCGATTGCGGGATTGATCAGGATGCATCCACTCCACGCGAACGATTTTTTGGCCGCCCTCGACATTACAAGACAAACGACCGGCGGGCATGAGGGTAGAAGGAGACAAGACCCACTGAATAGTAACGAGAGCGACCGGACTCCAGAGATCGCAGAAAAATTCTCCAGAATCCTCGTACTATTCAGCATCATCGCCTCCATATACTCGATTCCCGCCATCGAACTGACACTGTACTGGAATTCGGTACGAGATGTGTACACAGTAACCACTACAGGCCAGTTGCTTCCATTTACAATTGCGCTGGTTGGCCTCGTCAAGTGCGTCTATAAATCTGTTTCCCAGCAGGTATGATCTACGCAAGCTTCCGGGAGGAAGGAAATACTTTACTGATGCTCCTTGACAAGGGCGCTAAGAACATCGACCGCTGGACGCCGCTCCACATAGCTGCCATTTGCGGGCACAGGGAGGCTGCCGCACTGCTGCTCGAGACGGGTGCCGATGCTAAGGCAAAGGATATCGACGGCTGGACGCCACTTCACCTAGCTGCTGAGAGCGGGCATAAGGAGGTTGCCACGCTGCTGCTAGAGACAGGTGCCGACAAAGAGGCAAGGGTCAAAGACAACTCAGCACCGCTACATATAGCTGCCGAGCACGGGCATAAGGAGGTTGCTGCACTATTGCTTAACATAGGCGCTGATAAAGAGGTAAAGGATATTAATAGCCAGACACCACTACACATAGCTGCTGAGCGCGGGCATAACGAAGTTACTGCACTGCTGCTCAACACAGGTGCTGACAAAGAGGCAAAGGATATCAAGAGCCGGACACCAGTGCACCTAGCCGCCATACATGGGCACCAGGAGGTTGCTGCACTACTGCTCAACACAGGCGCTGACAAGGAAGCAAATAACAAAGATAACTCAACATCACTACACCTAGCCGCCATACATGGGCACCAGGAGGTTGCTGCACTACTGCTTAACACAGGCGCTGATAAAGAGGCAAAGGATGTCAATAGCCGGACACCACTTCACCTAGCTGCCATACATGGGCACACGGAGGTTGCTGCACTACTGCTCAACACAGGTGCTGACACAGAGGCAAAGGATGTCAACAGCCAGACACCACTGCACCTAGCTGCCATACGTGAGCACCAGGAGGTTATTGAGCTACTGCTCAACACAGGCGCTGACAAAGAGGCAAAGAATGTCAAAAACCGGACACCACTGCACCTAGCTGCCATACGTGGGCACCAGGAGATTGCTGCACTACTGCTCAACACAGGTGCTGACAAAGAGGCAAAGGATATCAACAGCCGGACACCACTGCACCTAGCTGCCATACGTGGGCACCAGGAGGTTGCTGCACTACTGCTCAACACAGGCGCTGACAAAGAGGCAAATGACAAAGACAACTTAACATCACTGCACCTAGCTGCCATACGTGGGTACCAGGAGGTTGCTGCACTACTGCTTAACACAGACGCCGACAAAGAGGCAAAGGATGTTAATAGCTGGACACCACTGCACCTAGC
Source organism: Aspergillus kassunensis (assembly GCA_027569205.1). Lineage (NCBI taxonomy): Eukaryota > Fungi > Ascomycota > Eurotiomycetes > Eurotiales > Aspergillaceae > Aspergillus > Aspergillus kassunensis. Next base: position 116,389 of record JAPDEQ010000039.1, read on the forward strand.
TGCCATACATGGGCACCAGGAGGTTGCTGCACTACTGCTAAACACAGGTGCTGATATAGAGGCAAAGGATGTCAACAGCCGGACACCACTGCACCTAGCTGCCATACGTGGGCATAAGAAGGTTGCTGCCCTTCTGCTCAACACAGGTGCTGATAAAGAGGCAAAAGACAAAGGCAACTCAACACCGCTGCGCCTAGCTGCCATGCACTGGCGCATAATGGTTGCCGTGCTGCTGCTCGACACAAGTGCCGCCAAAGGACATCAAGGGCGCGTTTGATGCAGTACTCCCAGGGAAAAAGACGGTAGCTTAGGCTGTAAGTCGTAAGGATACATAATGGAATCTCAATCAGATATATGGCATTATGTTATCTAAGAGCTAATTAACGAATTTGGTACTGTAACAGGACATAGTGCGAAGAAAGGAAAGAATCTATCTTGAGGCATCGATCTTAAAATAGGGGCGAGGTCCACGTGACTAGTACACTCATGTGTCATCACTGTCATTATCAGTCATCATGCGAGCAGCCACAGATTGGAGCGGCGCTTTGATCGGGGTAGGGTAACTATAAAAACGGTACAGATGTTGATCTCGCCACTGATAGCATGGAAGACTGCGGACTCGTCCCTTCAAGTGCCATTCATTGGACCAGACTGTCTGCCATGATAACGCAGCCCCCAGGCTCTGGCGGACGGCGCGGCCACGCAATGGAGCCAGTGCTTCGAGATGAGCCTGAAAATAATATAGATATCAACCTGGCCCTCTGGTGCGGCATTGATGGGAGTCACAAGCCAGCCGAGACTGCTACGATACATCACCTAGCCTATGCATATAAAGCCGACTTGAGTTTTTTAACTGACAGGACACTTTACTTTTTATTCCGCCAATGGCGTGCTAAAAGATTGATATTTCGGAATGGTAGCTTGGATGTGTATACAAGCGCGATATCCCCTTCAATCAACCATGACGGTCCTGAAAACATGCTACTTACTCTAAAGCTCAAGATGTTTAGTATTCGCTGCCAGCGTCATTCTCTCCAGGTACCCGCCACTCTGTCAAATTCCTTCAGGGCAACTCTTTACTAATAACGTGCAGCTCAATTCACAGCTGGGCTGCGAGTCGCTGCATATTCACGGGAGGCGCGGGGCGCTTTTTAAGATTACCCTGTGGTTATATAGATATACCTTTATAGGAAAAGGCACGCTGGTTGACTTTTTGGCAGGCTTAAAGTAAGAGGAGCTCGTGTACTCGCGTCTCTCTCCAACCCAAGGGATGTACGTGCTAGTGCTGCTTGGCAGCCTGCGACTTCGCCGCCTATTCTCTCATGATAGCATTGCCGAGATTATCTATCTGATAATTATGGGTTATGCTGGAAGAACTCTTGCAGGGCAACATGATCTTGATCATGATTAACTAGTGCAACAAGCAGAAAATTCTTTGCAGGTAGTTCAAAAACTAGGCGTACTTCATGGTAATCTAATACCTGGAAACATGACCTGGAACTAGGAAAATGGTCAGGTAATATTCATTGATTTTGAGCAGGCAACGCTGTAAACCTGACGACTACTACTTGGAGGTATCTCGCTTAATCAAAAAGGTAACCAGGACAACTTCCTCCAGGGGAAAAGCCTAAATAAGTATCTTGACTGTTTCGAGCGCGAAACGCGACGCATGAGACATGGCTTATGATAATAGCCCTATTATTCTTATTCTCGAAGGCTATTACTTATTAATATGCCTAATGCAAGCCTTTTATCTATTAGAGTATATATTTTGTAGAAAAGCAAATGCAAATATGTATATTGAATAGGCGGAAGTAAGCGTTTGATAGTTAGTGAGTTGTCTATACTCTAAGTACAGCCTCGACACCAGGTGATTCTATATCTAACCATGTCTATACTAGCATGTACGTTGAAAATGTCGCTAATCCGCTGACTTAATACTCACGGTACTATGAGAACGGTGCTTAAACCTTGGACTTTCATGCGCGTGGTTCAGCAGGTCAGGATGATTAATACTAATAGAAGAATACAAGATCCTCGCTATAGGCCAGTCCTATGCCTAAGTACCGGTTCCGGGCCCTCCTCCAGCAGACGCGTCGACTGGCGGATGAGCTGAGGTCGATGGAGGCCCTAATTATTGGCATCCGCGAGAAGAAGGACGCTGAAGCCCTGTTTGTGCTCTCGACCACCCAGCGCCAGGCCGTCCAGCGCCTCGTCCTGGAAACAAAACAGCTGGAGAAGGACGAGGCAAACAAGGCAATCAGTGCCCTGCAGGAGACCCGTATCATGCACGAAACCCGGTTGCGGTTCTACCTCGCGCTGACAGGCGATAGCAAGAGTCACCAAATCCCCAATGAAAAAACCGAGTGGGAGGATATACCCCAGATGATCGACGCGCCCTCGACCGACGATCTCCGCCTGAACCCTAATGAGCGGCTGGAGATTGAGAGCGCCCACACGGCCATGGTCCTGGGTCAGGTCGCGGCGTCGCTCGACACAGTGGCAGCGGGCCTCCTGGTCGTCCCGCAGCTCCAGCTCAACGGCCAACCGTTCGGCGTTGGCATGTCTACAGAGATTGGCACGGGCATCCTCGCTCGGGGCCTGCAGGCGACCGCGAGCGGGATGCGCCAGGGGAGCGACATCGTGCGCGAAGAGGGCATTGTGGCCGGGCGAACAGGGCAGCTAATCCGCCAGCTGCAGGAGCGCCGCCAGATGGCCAACAAGACGGGGCGCGAGATCAAGATCGTCGATCGGCAGATTGACATACAGAAGGCGATTAGCAAGCGGATCGATAGCGAGATCAAGGCCTCGCAGCAGAGGATTGCTGACACCAGCGAGGTCCAGCAATGGCTGCAGTCCAAGTACACCAACGAAGAGCTGTACGGCTGGCTTGACAACCAGTACAGCAGCCTCTATCAGGACACCTACCGTCTCGCGGCCGACATGGCGCAGCGGGTGCAAAAGGCCTACAGCTTCGAGAACCCGATGGACGGCGCCTCCTACCTGCGGCAGACCGGAGCTGGATACTGGGATAGCAGTCGAAATGGTCTGTTGGCCGGAGCCACGCTGGGCCTTGATCTCGACCGCATTGAAACGGCGTATATGAACTGTCAGCCCTTTGACCTGGAGATGGAGAAGAAGATTTCCCTCCGACAGCTGGATCCTACTGCTCTGCTAGTCCTTCGAGATAAGGCGTGTGTCCAGTTCACCCTTCCAGAGGTATCTATACCATATCCATCTATCCGTGTTTGTATATACGCTAACTGAGTAGCTCCTATTTGACGTCGACTTCCCCGGCCATTTCTGCCGCCGGATTGTCTCTGTCGGGGTACAGATCTCCTGCATCGCCGGCCCCTTTGAGAACCTCAATTGTACACTGACCCTGATCTCACACTCCTACCGCGTCAAGGACGACGCCACTACTGCGAAGGAGTACATCAACAGGGACGGCTTCCGACAAGACACGGTCCCTATCGGTGCCATTGCGGTGACAGCTGGTCAGTCCGACAGCCGCCAGTTCAACCTTGCCTTCCAGGGGGAGAGGTACCTGCCCTTCGAAGGCGCCGGTGCTCTGTCGACCTGGCAGCTGGATCTCCCTAATCCCATCCGCCAGTTCGATTACCAGACCATTGGCGACGTCATTCTCCAGCTCCGCTACACGTCCCTCCGTAGCACCAAGCCCAAGTTTAAGAGCGCCGCCAGTGATGCCACGATCCAGAAGCTGAAATCTACAACCAATAGTCCCTTGCCCTGCACCGTCATCGACATAACCACCGACTACGCCAGTGCCTGGATCCGATTCCGGGACCAGCTGGGCACTGGCACGGGCGCATCTGTCGGCATGACTCTAGCCAGCATAGGGCGTCTGCTGCCCTTCTGGACTCGAGCGACACCCACTTCGACCATCACCGTGCAGAAAATCTCGTTGTACATGACCCCGTCTAAGGGGCTGGATCAACTAGCAGATATCCTCAGTATCAAGGAATTCGGCTCACTCAAGTGGAGCAGCGACCAGGCGTCCTTCACGGGCTGTCTAGTGCTGTCAGCGGACAAGATCAGCAAGCCCTTGCCACCGACATGGACTGTACAGGTCAAGAATGACCAGGCCAAGTATGAGATTGGAAAGATGTGGCTGACGGTTGAGTACACTATGGACTACAAATAGTGGTAGATTAGATGCTCCTTGTATAGTAGTATATATACCTAACTGAACCCAATGGTAACCTTCGGGATCCGCCATCCAAACGACAGGGCGAGCCACCGGATGAAGTTTTTTAAAATATTTCAACACTAGTGTTGGTTACAGGCTGACCGTCGATGCAGATGCAGCAGCCATGGTGTTGTCATGTGCAAAATTATTACAGTTCATCTCGTCCTAGAGGAAAGGAAGTCCACATTGACGTCTGAAGTCTACTTTCGACCCACCTGTCTCAAGGTACCCATGATACTGCTCCTTTTCCTCATTTGCCTGGATGTTGGCAAACTATAGATCATTAGCTGTATCCCTGATGGCCATTCTGTATCGATAAGGTACACGAATGTTTTATGCACGACAAGTGAATACTTCACAGGGGAAGAAGGGCAGAATGACACTGTATTAGCTACACTTACATAGCCTACTAAGGGTTAGATGTCTTCAATAATAGGACTTCTATTAGAACTGTTGCTTCGCTCCCTAACTCATACTCCTTAGTCTAACGTGCTATTCTCCTTCCCCTATTATATCTCTTCTTCCTCAGATCATATCACCTTCCAGAATCTAGGGAAATCGTTGTTAACCCATAGCCAAGCTAGTAGATCATGTAACTCTATAGATTTATATTAGTTAGTAAAGGCGATTTCGAAATGGCTGTATACATGGAGGGCCTGGACTATACTTAGTATAAGACTTCGCGGATATTAGCTCAGGCATATATTGAAAATTCTAGCATCCCTGCGCTAGGGGGGGAGAAAAGCTATAAATAATATAATTCTCCTCGGATCTGAAAAGTTCTGTGATAGATTTAGTAATTCGAATTAGGTACGTGTCTTTTGGTAGCTTTGCTATATGTTTATATTATATAGTTCTTCTACTAATATTACTGGCTTTACAGCTTTTGGATCGAGGCACAGGAATCACTATGGTCTTTATTACGCAGGTACCGCCTGATGACCCTGACACTAAAGAGCTGTGGAAAGCACTGGAACGGGAGGTATATGCGTTGGTGCCTAGTTAGTTAAGTACATAACTTTTTTGATGTCCTAGTATAATGATTCTCTTTTCAGCGAATAGCATATACTACCTGATGGCTGACAGATTCCAAATAACATATTCGTACTGACACATCTGTACTGGTTCCAGATCGGTTTTATCTTCGCCTCCCTAACCTTTGTAGGCCTCGTCTGGACGTACTTCTATCTACCAGAGACCGGGGGCCGATCGCTCGACGAGCTCGACGAACTCTTCTTAAATGTATGTCGAGTTATCAAATCTCTAATTGTGATGTTTCAATCTAGTGGTGACGCTCGCTATATTCAGAATGTCCCCGCCAGAAAATTCTCCACTTCCCAAGTTACTGGGCAAGTTGGAGACCATAGGGGCTCTGTTGGTTATACTAACAAGGAAGACATATCAACTAGTCACACGGAGAATTAGCATCCACTAATCACTGTGGTGGCCTACTGCCATCTGCAACAGTTGCCAGCATTCCAGGGTAAAACATGTGGACGGTTTAGTTTGTCGAGTATAGGGCGTGACACTGATTCATCATGGATAATATCTATTCCTTCGCGACTAACTTATGATGCATTAACAGTAAACGACTGATCAGCTGTAATTCAGATTAGAGAAGATTTGGCTCTACAATCCGGCTTAGAAAGACACGGAGTTTACAGACGCTTAACCAACCTGCGCTTATTACTAATAGATAAACACTGTCCCTGGAGCCTGCATTATGTCTGCCACAAGTAACATATTCGCGACCTTCAGACCTTGTAATTGGATGAATCCTAGGTTTAAAAGTTCAGGCTCGTGCACTTGAACCTCTGGCTGTGCGACATACATGTGGACTAAACCTTACCCTCTCCAATACTACCAACCATGGGTGACTTCGCACATATACCACCCCGGCAGAATATATCTCCAATCCTAGAACCTAGTAGAATCCAGCATCCGCTCTGACATCCAGAAATCCGTTCTCTCAAGCCCCGCCTTTGGTGCAACCTCGATCTGCGTGCTAGTCGCAAAGCTCTTGTTTGCATTGCTAGCGAACGCAAACTGCGGAACAAGGCGCACGGGGGAGTTAACAAAGTCCCCGAGCGCGCCGTAAGAGGGCCACGTGGGCGCTGTGTCGACTTTATGCTTGTTTGGATTTCCTGCCCGGATGAAGGACGACATGTAGGCGCGGAACTCGAGAGCTAGGGCGTGCTCGAAGTCGGTCATGCTGGACAGTGGCTCATTTAGGTAGCTGTTATCCGATGAGTGCGTGGCTGGCGCCAGTGGGTATGGCCCCGTGTACTTTGTTCCGACGCCTAGCGTAACTTTTGTTAACCAGCATAATTTCGCGGGAGAAGTAAGAATGTCCTCAGGAGGCTTACGGGGTGCATTGAACCGATATGTCCAGACACGCTTCTGCCCATGTGCTGCAGACAACCATCGTCCAAACATGCGCTCAGAGCCGTAGATTCCCACCTCGCCAAACAGACCTAGACCCATCCAGTATGCGTGGAACACATCCAGGAAGAAATTATCACCGGTGTTGGACCCGTACGCGGCATTGACGGGGTAGAATGAGGCGATCTCATAGACCTGCGCGTCGGTAAGGTTCGTTATCTGGTTTGTGCTGGGATCGAGCGAGGTGGTATTCTGGGGCGTTGGATTCTGCTGTGTAGCGTTGATGTATCCATCCCATCCTTCGTCGGTTGTTGAGCCTGCGATCACGGGAACATCTGCCACTCTGCCTTTTTTGAAGAGTCGCGTTACAGAGTCGGTAAGCGTGACGCCGTCGATCGTTGGGCCGAAGCTGCCCTGGTACCCGAAGACCTGGTCTTCAAAGATCCTGCGAGATGAGTTATATAATACCACTACGTTCAGATGCATGCTTACCCTTCCGTCCCTTTGGCGAAAGACATGGTCTGGAAGACATTCACAAGGGCAGGCACAGACGCACGCCGAAAGCACGCGAGCTGGTGTTTCCCACTGCAATTGAGATGCTCAGCCAGAATCGCGTTACGCAGTGTCAGCTCCTCGGTCGTGAACATGGGCTCCCGTTGGTTGGAGCGAGCAACGGCCTTTTGGAAGAGTCCCTGAGTATCGCCATCATACAAACCCAACTGCGCCGCGATCGCCCAGCCGCCACCGGACTGCCCCATGATGGTGATATCAAGAGGATCGCCGCCGAATGCAGCGATGTTCTCCTTGACCCATCTCATGGCCATCCGCTGGTCGAGTAGACCGGCGTTCGCGGAGGGCAAATCCGGGTGGTTGAGAAAGCCCAAAATGCCTAAGCGGTAGTTCATGTTGACGGCGATAAATTCCTTATCATGCCCGACCCAGTCGCTAAAGTCGTCCTGGGACCCGGAGCCGAAGATGAGGCCGCCGCCCTGGTGGGCAGGGTTAGCGGCGCTTGAGCATCTGTTGGTGAAGGAATGCGACCCACGTGAATAAAGACGAGGACAGGTAGCTTGTCACCACGTCTTGCCTTTGTGGGCTTCCATACAACAAGCTTCAGACAGTCCTCTGTTCCGGGAGAGCCTGGGCCAAGGTATGAATTGTGGACCCCGTATGGGGCGAGCGTAAATTGGACACAGCGATCAGGGTCCGCGGTGGTATCAACTACTGCATGGGAATGAGAGACATACGGACGAGGAGGCATGAAGCGCAGCTCTCCTACGGGAGCCTGGGCGTAGGGAATGCCTTTCCAGGACTGTACACTGTTCGCACCTTGTTATTGTTACATGTTCGAGCCTACTGGGTGAAGGACGACTTACGTGCCATTGTTTTGCAGAACCCCCTTGTAGCTTCCAGCGGCACCCAGATGGACGACAGGAAAATGACCGTGACTGTCGTCGGAGAAGGGCGACCCGAACACAGTTCCTGCGAGCAGGACCACAGTGGATATGGAGGGAACGCAGTACATTGCTTATTCTTCTTGCAGCAATCAAAGCCAACACGACTGGGTCGTGACAGACAGGTTAAATAGCAGGTATCATGAATGGATATAACCCCGCGGGACTACAATCCCGCTCTAGCTTGTTAACTGTAGCCTGTGGAGACTTAATGAATTGGGTAAGGCCTAAACGGCGCATCCGGCGCATCAATGGGGCACTCACTGATTATAGAAATATAATATTATAATAAAAAATAAAAATGCTATCTCTCCTCTGAGCTCTCCGTTACTCAATGACCGCCTGACCTTCATCGAACCAGTATGATACGGACCATCCCTACTTCGCCGCAGACTTAATTAGTGGATTTTTTGCACCCGCGAACTGGGATACCCTGATTCAGTAATACAGGTTCGACTCGTGGCTGGTGTCTGCATATCCGGGTGTATCATAGGTTATCGCGTCTACGCTTGCGATATCGCGGCACATGCAAGCACAGGATATGCCATCCACCTCTGTCTCCCCCGAAACCCCCCGTATTCTCTCCGTGGGGCTTCCCCGGGTTTGCGTTCCCGTGGGAAATGGTTTCCTAGCCAATCACGTTCTACCAACATCTTCAAGCTACAGGACCATCTCCGCTATTCTAGTACTGAACATGACTTGCCTATAAACGAGCTATCCCCACCACAGCCTGCCCCATTCTCTGTCCATAACTATCTTTACCATGAGCACCGACATTGAAGTGGGGTCTACCCGAAAGAACGAGGCCGTTCCGCACACCGAGACGATTGAGAACACTGCGCAGCTGAAGGAACAGTCCGATGTCGACATTGACGAGAAATACACTTATGAAGAGCAGCGAAAGATCATCCACCGGGTTGACCGGCGACTGATCCTGTCCTGTGGGCTCGCGTACTGTATCAGCTTGATGGATAGAACTAATGTCTCAATGGCATCCATTGCTGGGTAAGACGGCCTCAGGACTGCTTTCTGGACCCGCTAACTCTTCGCGTTGCATGGGAATAGAATGTCCGAAGACCTCAAGTTGGACGTCGGATTCCGCTATGTATGTACTTCAGCTTCCTGGCTCGGTGATCTTACACTGATACAGGACAGTCAATCATGGTCCTCGTTTTCTTCATCCCATATATCATCTTTCAACCGCTTGCAACGGCCGTAATTCGCGCTATTGGGCCCCGCGTTTTCATATCGTCTATTGTCATGACCTGGGGAGCCGTCTTGATTGTAAGTCCTGCGAACGGATACCTATTGATTGTTTGATTGACTAGAACAGGGGTTTTCATTTTCCCCCAATTGGCAGACTCTGAGCGGGCTCCGTGTGCTTCTTGGTCTCCTTGAAGCTGGCTTCTTCCCGGGCTCGGTATATCTGCTGTCATGCTGGTATTCGAGATGTATGTACCCTGGAGGAAGTCGCCCATCGACCCATGAATTAGCCTGCTAACGCCTTGCCTGTGTTCTCCAGACGATGTACAAAAGCGATACTCCGCGTTTTACATTATCGGCTGCGTTGCATCGGCCCTGTCGGGGATCCTGTGTTTTGGCTTCAGTCAAATGAAAGGTCTCCAGGGGCACTCGGGGTGGATGTGGATCTTTATTATGCAGGGTGTTGTAAGTCCAAACCTCCGTTCTGTATTCCTGGCGCTGACAGGATATACATAGGTCACTTTTCTGGTCGGCATCCTCTGCTTTATTTTCGTCGTTGATTTCCCAGATAAAGGGCACAAGGCATGGGGCTTTCTGACTCAGGAAGAATGTGCATTTATCCTCCGACGACTTGACCGAGACCGCGCCGATGCCCAGCCTGAACCATTCTCTTTCGCAAAGTTCTTACGTCCTGCGCTGGACTTAAAGATATGGGGCCTAGGAATGGTCTTCTTGTAGGTGGAATTTCGACACCTTCCCTTTAACCCTCTTACAGTACCTAACACGCCATAGCTGCCTCACGACAGTCACCTACTCGATTTTCTACTTCCTGCCGGTGATCCTGCGCCAGAACATGGGCTTTAGTATTGCTGCATCTCAGTGCCTCGTCGCTCCTCCCTACGTCCTGGCTGGGATCCTCATGTGGACAACGTCATGGGCTGGTGATAAATACCGCATTAGAGGCCCAATCCTGGTGCTAAACAGCGTTATCACTCTGATTGGCCTGCCAATCATGGGCTTCTCCAGCAACTCGGGTGTCCGATATTTCGGAGTGTTTATCACCACAGCAGGAGCAAACGCGAATATCCCAGCATCTATGGCCTACCTTGCAAACAACATTAGAGGCCAGTGGACGCGTGCATTCTCGAGTGCATGTCTCGTTGGGCTTGGAGGTATTGGAGGCATTGCGGGTAGCTTGGTCTTCCGGTCCCAGGATGCACCAGAGTACAGGCCGGGTATCTGGGCTGCTATCGCGTGAGTATCCAATCTGGTGTTGAACGAGGAACTGCGAGCTGACGAGGAATCTGTAGCTGCCAACTGCTTTTAATCGTCATCGTGGGCCTGCTTAGCATTTATTTCTGGATCAGCAACCACAAGGCTGACCGCGGGGAGAAGATCCTCGAGGGGTCCCCTGAGTTCAGGTATACACTGTAATCTCTGGGATTGAAATTGCCGCCTACGTTCCCTGTTCCCGTTGCAGTCCTACTCGATTTTAGTCTTTATTGATATATCGTGCCGTGTACCTTGTCCTCCCTTTGCTTTTTTTTTTTTTTTTTTTTTTTGTTTACGGGCTAGCGATAATACAATGAGATTGGCAATTCGCTTAACTGTGATTTGCTCTAAGACGAAACCCTCAGTGAAGCCATGCAACAAACTTCCTGGCATCAATGCCATAAAATGCAGTGAAAGCGTGCAGTGAACATGTAACGACATGCACCAAGACCCTTGTTGATCTCGTTTGGAGTCATGGGGGCCAAAAAACCCGCGCCCAAACCCTGGAAGTGGGACATGTTTTTGTCTATATACTTTACTACACAGTCCCCTTTCCTGAAGAGACTGGTACATACGACCACAGGCTGTGGAGAACAGGGCTTCCCGTCCGCTCAGCCGTACTTAAGCCACACTGATAAACGTGGCCTGAAGTTAAATGAGCCCCGAGTGTGTCGCTGCTTTATGGGCGACAGGCGCTAAATCATGGGTGAGTATAGGTAAGATAGGTGAGAATTTGGTGAGAATATCACCCACCAGGGTAAGTGGGGGTGAGAAGGGTAAGCTACAGAATGCTATGTGAAACAGGCTGTAATTATCATTCCTCTACCTCTAATATAAATAGAAAGGGCTTCTCCCACTTCTATCCATTTCTTTTTGTTGTCCTATATTCCTCGATTCCCTTCTTCATCACGTGATCATGACTAGGTCAATGGAAACAAAGTTGGAACGTCTAAAAAAGGCCGTAGAAGCCCGTGGATTCACAGAAGAATACCAAAAGACTATGGAGACAAAAGAAAATGTTATCAGCAGCAAGAAAAGGTCTCTAGCAACCAATAAGGTATATAACCGCGCCATGAATACATGGAAACTGTAAGAAGACTCTGGTCTGAGCCTCTAAGAGATGATACTAAGCATTATAAGCAAATAAGTAGCTTTTATCCAGGAATCAGCCTGGAGATAGAGCCTTCGACGCCAATAAATCTTGCCCCTCTATTCAAAGTCTTAAGCTTTTTGCAGAGAGTTATATTACGCTTCGCGAGGGCCCCCTACCAAGTTAGCAATCTGTCTTACAGAATCTTACTTGTTTCATGAGTGAATAGGAAAGAATAAAATAAACTATAATACTTAAACACCTTAAAGATAATACCTACAGCGTTTATTCTCTATTCTCCCTTTCTTATAAGGTATCTGCTAATTAGACAGCAGTATATCAGGAATAAGCTTACTACAAAGTACAGATTAAGCGCCAAACATAGAGAGAAATACCCTGTAACACAGGTAGACCTTAATATTCTGATTCAGCATCTTTACACAAGTGATACGCATGATTATATGCATGAACGCGGTCGTTTTCAACAAGCCTTTGGCCTGTTACTATTTTCCTCTTCCGGGGCCCGAGCAGGCGCTATTATTGAATCTAGCGCCTACCAGGATACCAATGAGGCTCTTTATTATCAGGTAAATTGCTTCCAATTTTTTCTATTAAACCAACTGCTTAATGCCTCTGTAGCACCTCTCCTTGAACATGAGGTAGGATACTAGAGAAAAAGGATACTCTGGGCAAAAACCTACCGCTGTGCTGAGATTCTAGAGGTATAGATTAGCCGTGGGTGAAATAGACATGTGTATGAATCAGTACAATACTATCACTCACCTCGACCAAACCTTTCCAAAGGCTTCCTTCGCCTGGCCTCTTGCGTACTCAACGTTCTACTTAATCCTGCCTCCTGCGTGCTCCATTTCTTCTAATCTATAATTAGTTTGATAGTATCTCCAGGTAAGACCAGGAGATATACTTGACCTAAAGAGTAAATTTTTGTGAGTGTATTTAAGAAGGGTAATACGAACTTGGTAAAGGCAGATATGATAGGGAAATTGCGAGTATTTATAGACTTATTCCAGAAAAAATCATCTTGATTAGTTAGCCTTGAACATAGGATGGCAATGAGAGATTTTGCAAATATGACATCTGCAAATATGCAATGAGATGATGTTATGATAACACGATATAATATCACGACACGATATTATAAATCTGACGAAGATGACTGCCTGTCTTTGAGTTCTCCCATTCTTTCTTGATTCTAATAAGGGTGGAATTCCTGCTTGGTATGGCTGCTGCCTTGGCCAGCCGATCAACGGCGTCCTTACGGGGTGTTTTGCTCGGGAATCCATGTAGTTGATTCGCTGTGCCGTGAGTTTTGGCATTCATACATACTGGTAGAATCGCAAACCCCTTCTTAAGAGAATCCTTTTGACGGTTTCTAGGTGCCTCGAGGCCCTCATTTGAACTGCTGGTGGCTCAATAAACTACTCGCGCTCATGTCTTGGTAGTGGGGCAGAACAACCACTTTCATATGTTGCTGAAGGCGATTTCGAGAATGACTGTAGAATTCTTATTGTACCTGCCCCTTAACCTTCGACTAGAGCTATATAAAAAGCAGATGCGATGCCTCTTGTAGTGCTAGAGCATCAAATCCGAGAGATAATGCGGCGAATGGCACTTTATCCTAACGGCCCCCCTCGGGGATCATCTGCAGGAAACCTCCAAGTCCATATGTTTAGCCCAATCTTTGTCCCCTCTTCAACAGGAAGCCCAGAATGAATAGTCTGCTGATAAATCCTCCCGTTATCTGTTATCCCCTCCCAAAAAACTGCATTCCCCGCAGCTGGTTTGAAAACAGTTCCATTCTCCTTTGCCACACTACAATCTATCCAGACGCACAGCGCGGGATCGTCTCCGCGTTGTATCGCGGGGAAGTGTGTCCCACCGCCTGTACAGTCTCCATCTAGCCAGACGTTGAACGTAGACTTCCGATTTGGTAAGGAGAACCCTTGCAAAGCGTCCAGATGGTACTTGAAAAACCCCCCTGCCTGGTAGCGCTGCACGCTTAGGGGCTCTAGCGCCATGTTTTCCCAGTTAGGCTGGAGAGATCGGGCCCGATGCTCGATACACTCAACCACGGTGTCTCGTTGCAATCCCGCTGTTTCGCTCTTGCGGACAGTGTCATTGGTAGTCGCACCATCGCAGCCCTCCGAGACGACATACGCGGGGGTATAGTTGGGCTCACTATCTAAATTTTAGTACTGTTCTTCGAACTGCATGCCCACTCGCCCGGCTCCGTTCTACTTACCTTTGGGATAGCAGATGCATTCTTTCCTCCTCGGTGAGGAAGGCTTCGATATATATCATCCGCGGAACTTGGCTAATAAGATATACCTGCGGTTTATGTTCCGGACATCCTCCAGACGGAATGGCGGGCTGGATGAAGTCTATTGAATCTGCTAGATTATCCAGTTGCGGTTTTGCCTGGTGGTAACTGTAAGGAGCCGCAGTCGCCGAGGTAAAAGATAAGGTCTCAGGGCCACCAGGAAAGGAGAGTCCCTGGATGCCGAACTCCCAGTCCAGCGAGCTAGGGACATCGGAGTGGAGGGGAATGTTATCTTGGGCTTGAACAATCTGAGCCATATCTATAGATTGAGAAGGATCTTGAGGATTTGACTGCTTCCTCCCAGAGCTCCCCATGTAGAGATCAACAGAATATTAAACGAAGATATCTTCTAACTGGCCTATTGCCGGTGTTAACAAAATGTAATGGTCATCATCACCGTAACTTGATTCAGCCCCCCCTGGCTTGTTCCAAGATTGCAATGTCCTAGCGATCAATACTAGGCCTGCCGGAATTGGTTTATCGGGCTGGCTTTCCTGCTGCGAATAGGAAAATATCTTGCAACCATGGGTGTTTATATTGTAACAAGGCTCCACACCAGAGAAAGTCTGTGGTGGTGTGCTTCATACATAAATCAAAATGTAACAGCCCCACGGGGTAGGTCGGGCAGTCGCAAAGCATTCTCTCAGGAGCCTTGCCACAATGTAGAACCCGTATCCACTGACTGATGCAAAAGACTTTGCCTTGATTGTTGTCCAAATTTTATATTGCCCTGCTGCCGTGAGTATTTGGATATTGAAAGGTTTCTGAGACAGTAGAGCTGAGGCCTCACCACTTTCTACGGTGCGATTCATGACATCATACAGAAGAGAGAGGAGATACTGTCCCAAGTTATTGTGATACTGGCGTCCTCATTGATCTTGTGCGAAGGAGCGCTTCCTTGGGCTCTACTAGGCCACGCCTAGACATTACCATACACTAGCATCTAAACCATGCTCGCCCTGGCTACAGTGAATATGTTATAATGCAGTATCCATCCTGACTCAAGGTTATCTTTCGTGAGGTTCCAGTCGAACGCTTAATTAGTTAGGAAGGATATGTGGATTGCCCAACACATGAACCCAAAGCTCTTGCAAATTACACGTCAGTTGTCTTCAGCACTCAATACTACCTTAGGTATTAGCAGGGTAGTTGACATGTCCGCTAACGGTCCAGTCCCATCTTCGGATTATCGCGGAATGTAACTATGATAATCCCATCTGGAGTCGATGGATCATGGAATGGTCTCACATTGCAGCGACATGTAAGTGAGAGAACTACAGTACATTTAGACGGTCTGTCTTCATTTCCTCTTCTTGCGACCATTTCTCTCCTACAAAATTATCAAAGCTTAACTTTTTTTTTCTTTTTTAGTTTCTGCTCTCAGCCACAGATGACTACTGCGAGGGACAATGTACGTCAGTCGACTATACTCAGCCCTGTGGGTGCTACTATATCACCAGGCGGTCTTGACTAGTGGCCTGTCCTTTCCTGACTATGACTCTCTCTGCCCAATATATAACGGGCAGCAAGTTCAGATTGGAGCTAAGCAGTATACTATCGCTTGCAAGGCCTCCTACCTATCACCTACGCCTAGCCCCTGGGGAGATGGGTCACCAGAAAAGTGCGCCGAAATATGCGCCACAGGCAGCGATCCCTGCGTGGCAATGATGTGGCATAAAGGCAAATGCTGGCAATTTAATACTGAAATCAAGATTGAGGAAGATGAGGAACTTGACAGCGCTATATTAATGACCGTGCAGCCAGCACCTGAACCTGAACCTGAACCTGCTCCTGCTCCTGCGCCTGCTCCTGCTCCTGCTCCTGCTCCTGCTCCTGCTCCTGCGCCTGCTCCTGCGCCTGCTCCTGCTCCTGCTCCTGCTCCTGCTCCTGCTCCTGCTCCTGCTCCTGCTCTGGAGAAATACCAAACTGATATCTGTAAAGCTCTACTCCCTCATTCTGCACTCTATTTAAACAAGCATAATATTGACCATGAGTAGGCAAAAAACCCACCGACGTCAAGTATGTCACTGGGCCTGGAGGCAGACGAATGAAGGTTACGTGCGGCTATAGTGAGTCCTTCCCCCTAGCTCTTGCTATAAACACATCTTGGATTAATTACTAACTCACTTAAAAGCTTTGCGTGGAAACCCCGGCCCTGCCGATAAAATTCCGACGAAAACCCACCAGGACTGTTTAAATCTATGTACTGGCCAATGCTGGGCCGTTATTTACGCTACGTATTGGGAAAGCGCGGCAGGTACATGTTTTCTAGCTACTAAGAGACGTCATCTTTCAGGCTTGAAGGGCAATGCACGTCCTCACATGTCATTCGCGGTTTTTGTTTAGGACTTCTCATTACTTAGCATTGTGGTCATATTAGGTCTAGTAGAATTCTCTATGTTACTATAAGGCAGGGGATTTGGCACTTTGGCCAAGAGATGCGTCCATAAATTATTCCATTTAGTATTACCTGGGAGGGATAATGTACATTAACAAACTATACTCAGCCCTGTGGGCGATACTATATGGGTTTAGATATACTAAATTAACACCCGCATTCAGGCACATTTTATTTATCTTTTTAGTGTTGTGAAAGGAAGCCTTCTCCATGACAAGAACAGATTTGGGCGCTGGCCACTTCCGACACTGTTGTAGAATCTTCTTAATAAAGTCTTCAAACATAGGGCCATCCATTGAACCTTGAAAGATGCGCGACAGTATTATGCCATCGTGGGGATATGCTGGTAGAATTCGGTAGCGGCAATCGCGATGGAACTTGGAAACCTGGATAGGCGCTACCCCAAGGGGGGACTAACCTGAACGAGAACTCAGTTATATCATGTATATACTCATCCCTTAGCTCCTGATTGCGCTCTTTTGCCTTTTGTCGTGCCGCCTTCTTCGTCCAACTAATAGAGGAAAGTGCCTTCCTAATACTGCATGTGCTCACAAACATCTCGAATTCGTCCTATAGGAAAACCGCCATTCTTATCCAAGTATAATGTGGGCTTCTCAAGTAGCTGTTCGCAGAGTACTTCCAGCATGAGGGGCGTGATAAGGCGCCGTGGTCCGACACGGACTGCAGGTGCCCTCGCGCTACTGAAGTGATCCGGGTTTCTTTTAATATTAGACTGCCTGGCGACTTGTGACAAATCGCTACCTATCGGGCTAGGACCGGAGGTTGCAGTATCGCTACTAGGTGAAGCTATTGGTCGGAGAAGATCTCTCCGGATTGACGATCTATTGGAGTAGTCGTACTACTCCAACAGCAACTCCGAAGGGATCGATATCGGAGCTCTGCGAGGTCTATATAAGACCTCTGCTTGTATCTAGATCCTAGGTTCTCCATCTATCTTAATATAATTACCCCTTTAGTTGTTCTCTACCACCTAGTTCTATCAGCAACGTATTACAGTCGCTATACCTTCATCTATCGCTCTCATTCCCCTGAGGCGCTTTCATAACATAGGTTATGAGCCCGGGCTATTACGTTTCGACCTAATACCTTGGAGGATTACTTAAGGCTGATTACCTTGCTCAATTCAATAGATTGAAGCTATACCAACGTGTCGACACCCCGATCCTACGAAGTAGCTAGGCCTGTATAACCTACCTACCTTCCTACGATCAAGCTGCCGACCTCTACTGCCGCCGATACAAATGTCAAGCGCTAGCGAGCGAAGATACGACCTCCGTAGCAATAGTAGAGATACCACGGAAGACTCCAACGAAGCAAGCGATAGCCGCTTGCCCGGGGCATTTAACGAAGATCCGGCCGATTCACGCGAAGAACCGACCGATATTGTCCAATCAATCAAGCAAGACAACGCCTACGAAAGCAACGAAGCAAGCAGCCAATTACAAGGCGAAATGGCAAGCAATGTATCTCCAGCAGCTGGTACAGCGCCAGCAGTGGCCTTAATAATCCCCCAATCACATGAAGCGAAACCAGCGAAATTGGTGCAGTTTGATACCGAAAAGTTGATAAAATCGAATGTGAAGGCGTAGAAAGTAGAGATAAAGGAGTTCTGTGAGTCGCAAGGCGTATGGGCAGTCATTCACCATACAAATGAAAGGCAGAGCGACGAGGAAGGGCTCAAAGAGATACTAAAAGACCCCGTATAGGCTGCGCAAGATACCATAGCACGAATCTACCTGAAGAAGAACCTCTGTCAGGAAGACAAGGCCGCCACGAGAGATATGACCAATTCAGGAGCGATCTGGAGCTACCTCAAGGAGAATTACGAACGCCAGACGACTTTTGACGTATTAATATTATACCGGAAGATCAACAGATGGAAAAAGGACCCTGGAACAGATATCAAGACCTCTCTGCAACACCTAGAGCAACAGATAAGAGACCTGAAGGAAGCCAGCAACGAAGAGATAAAGATGAGCGAGACAATGATACTATTGATATTCCTCGACAGCCTGCCAGATGAATACGCGTGGCAGAGGGAGTCAATATTCAGTACCCCGACAGCGAATCGAAGGCTAGATCGAGGTCTAATCCTTTTAATACTTCAGCAAAAGGAGACGACATTGAAAAACGCGGAAGAAAGCAAGGAAGCGGCCAACAGGGCCCGCGAAGCGTTAAAATATTATAATTACAATAAAACAGGTCATTTTGCAAGGGATTGCCGACATCCCCCGAAGGAGGATCGAGAGGATTCGAAGCAGGGGAGTCAGGGCAACCAAAGGTCCTCTAGGGGAGGCACCCCTAGGGGAGGCAGAGGAGGCAAAGGAGGTCGAGGAGGATGGAACTCTACCCCTAAGCACCCTAGAGCGACAGCGAGGGCAGTAGACGAAGAGGGCGAGGAGGAAGGACCTCAGGACGACGACCAATACCAGCTAGGCGATGAAGAAGCCTACAGAATCGAATTGAGGGAGGAAATTAGCAACCAATTCGAATACCTCCTTAGCAATGACAAAGGAGAAGAATCCGAGGCAGCGTACCGGATTAATCAGAGCGATGACCCCGTCATCGACAGCGGAGCTACTAGCACCTGCAGCGGACGTATCGATCTGTTCGAATCTCTCGACCAGAGGTACTCAGGGAACCTAGGGACTGCTGGAAAATCGATTAATATTGAAGGAAGAGGTATCATGAAGATACACCTTAGCAGTGGAAGGATCGCGCGGATTTCAAACGTTTTATACGTGCCTAAGATCAGGCAAACGCTCCTTTCTACGCAAGATCTTCAGGAAATCGGCATATGGAACGAACATGTCGATAAAAAGTATCGCTTCTTTAAAAAGCGCGGAGAAGTCCTAGCGCGAGGGTACAATATCGGCAGGACTAGTTACCTTGGTTGGGTCAAGGATCGAGATGCCTTGACGACCAATTCGACAAACAAGTGGAAAAGAGACGAGATGGCACGATTAGTCAAGGAAGTAAATTAACAATTACTGTATCAACGCTTTGGACACCCAGGTCAGGCGAGGCTTATTCAAATGGCAGCGAAACTAGGCATTTCACCTAGCAAAGAAGCAATTGAGGAATTGAAGACCTGCGAGACGTGCATCCAAGCGAAAAGCGTGAAATATCAAAACCACGCCGAAATCCCAAGGGTTTCAAGGCGCTTGAAGCGAGTTTATATGGACTTTTGGGGTCCGTATGAAAGAGTTACGCGCAGGGATGGTATTAAGTACTATCTCTTATTAACAGACGATTGCACGAGGCTTTCATGGCTTTATCCAACAAAGGATCGCAACGCTACAACGGTCCAAGGGATCTTGAAGCGATGGCTTGCTCAGGTTGAGCGCTAGCAAGGCGTCAAATTACTTGTCATTCGGACCGATAACGCGAAAGAATTTATTGCACAAAACCCATGGCTATCGGACCTAGGGATCGAGATTGAATTTACTGAAAGCCACACGCCTCCGCAGAACGGCGTGGCAGAAAGATTAAATCGTTTTATTCTCGAGATCGCCAGAGCCATCCTAATCGGAGCCAATATCCCGAAGAAATACTGGGTTGAAGCAATTCAAATGGCAAACTTTATTCGGAATCGAACGATAAAGGTGCGAGGTACTACCAAGACGCCCTACGAGCTCTGGGCAGGTCATGAAGCAGATATTTCCCGATTACGAACCCCCTTTTGCAAGGTCTGGTTCCACCGAAAAGACTCCGACAAGCTCGAACCAAGAGCTATCGAAGGAACCTTTATCGGGTATGACAAAAGCAGAAAGCACTACCAGGTGCTAGCCAAACATGACCGACAGCTCTACCGAGTGACTGATCCAATCTTTCTGGAAGGGCAAAATGGCTTCATTAGCAGCGAGCCAGGGGAGCGAGAAAAAAGCGTGGAATCAATGGATATTGGAAATTCAGAAGCCCGTTCTGAAGTTAGAGGGGGAGAAAGCCATGGATTCAGCGGTGCCAATGATCCTATTCCCGTCATTCAGACCCATCGGGAAGGTGGTGAAAGTTCGACGCAAAACATCGACGTTTTCAAGGATTCGTCCCAATTAGGAAATTTTAGGGGGGGGTCGAGGATAGCACAACTCGAATTTCAAAGAAATTCAGAAAATTCGACAAATTCAACCTCGGCAAACCCACAAATTGACCTCGGTAACAATTCGACCAATCAGACGCCTCGAAATTCAACGTCACCTCAACCTCAACCACCAACGCCGCCACCGCGCACACCCACGCCGCAACCATCAAATAGCCCCCAGACAGCCAAAATAGGTCGGATTCGAAAGCCAACACAAGCTGCGATCGAGTCGCAAGAGACAGAAGCCTTTTATAGCCGCAAACCCCGCCAAAAACAACGCAGGGAAGAGAGGGAGGTATCAAAACCTTCCCTGCCACCTCAAACAGAACAGCAGAGGATTCAAGAGGTAGCTAACCTAGCTACCGCTATCAAGCTCTACCTATACGACCACGATACTTTCAGAGCGAAGGAGTACCCCACGCAAGGCCAGATTCCCATCCCGAAAACGTTTAAACAGGCTATTAGCGACCCTACCTACGGCACGAAATGGAGGGAAGCGATTAAGCTTGAATTAAGCAATTTATTGCGATTCGGGACCTGGAAATACGTCAAGCGGCCTCATGATCAGTCGGTCGTGACAACAAAATGGGTATTTGACGTCAAATACGGCGCCGATGGCCGAATCGATCGATTCAAGGCAAGAGTCGTCGCTCGAGGCTTTTCACAACGCGAAGGACTCGATTTTGAAGATACTTTCGCGCCAGTTATTCGCCTTGAAAGCCTACGAATTCTATTTGCTTTAGCAGCAAGTAAAGGCCTAATAGCCCACCTGCTTGACGCTACAAACGCCTACGTCGGCTCCCGGATCGATAAACAGATATTTATAGAGATCCCCGAAGGCGTTGACCCGAATTCTCATGGCCCAAAAGACGTATGCGAGATCCTTCAATCTCTCTACGGTCTCCGACAGTCTGCCTACCTTGGGAACCAGAAAGTAAAGACATTTGTGACCTTGATTGGCTTCAAGCAAAGCACCGCCGACCCCGGCGTCTTCATCAACGATCGAGGGATAATTATCGCCCTGTACGTCGACGACTTGCTAATTTTTGGCAAAAGTTCAAAGGATATCGAGGCTACCAAGGACCACCTGAAAGGATTTCACCCGATAAAAGACCTTGGACTAGCAACGAAGATTCTAGGGATCCGCGTTGAGCAACGACCTGATGGATCTATTCGCCTAGATCAAGAACTCTACGCCAGAACGCTTCTAGAGCAATTCGGAATGACGGACTGCAAGCCTGCAAAGACCCCGCTAGATCCCAGCGTCGATCTAGACAATCCAAATTCAAGGAAACTCACGCGCGCTGAGCACACGGAATTCCGCATGATAATTGGAGGCGTCACCTACCTCGCAGGCGGAACTAGGCCTGATATTACGTTCCCGACCAACCGATTAAGCCAGTACCTAGCAGAACCCCGAGAGGTCCACCTAGCAGCTTCAAAACACCTCCTGCGCTACATCAAGGGCTCTATTCTATATGGGATATTGTATAGCGCCAAGGGGAGTGCAGCGCCTGCAACGCCAGAAGGATTTTCAGATTTTTCATATGGCAACGCCTCCAAGCATCGCTCAACGAGTTCTTATGTCTTTATGATGGCCAATGGCCCCGTCAGCTGGTCTAGCAGGAAGCAGCCAATTATTGCCTTATCAACGACGGAATCTGAATATATCGCTGCCGCAGAAGCTTCGAAGCAAGCGATCTGGATCCGACACTTCCTTGCAGCAGTCCGAAAAGGTCCTAAGGGACCGATTCAATTGGGATTTGAAAAGGATGGACCGATTCAACTAGGAATTGACAACCAGGGGGCCCTAGCCCTGGCTTCAAACCCAGTCAATCATTCACGCAGCAAGCATATACGGATCCGCTACCATGCAATCCGTGAATTCATCCAGAACGGCGATATAAAGGCGTTTTATATTCCTATGAACAATATGGTCGCTGACGGCCTGACAAAAGCATTTAACCCAGAGGGCTTGAAAAGAGTCATTCAGCTATTGAGGTTGAATTAAAATACCAAAGGCATCGCGATCTAACATCGAGATCCTTCAGATTGAACAGAAAAAGGCGTTCAACACCCCTACACCGTGCATTGCTTTATGTCCTGTTTTTGCGAGGTTTGTATAGCCTCATTTCATTCGCTTTAGGGTATTGAACGAAGGGGAGTGTGGCAAATCGCTACCTATCGGGCTAGGACCGGAGGTTGCAGTATCGCTACTAGGTGAAGCTATTGGTCGGAGAAGATCTCTTGGGAGTGGCGATCTATTGCAGTAGTCGTACTACTCCAGCGGCAACTCCGAAGAGATCGATATCGGAGCTCTGCGAGGTCTATATAAGACCTCTGCTTTTATCTAGATCCTAGGTTCTCCATCTATCTCAATATAATTACCCCTTCAGTTGTTCTCTACCACCTAGTTCTATCGGCAACGTATTGCAGTCGCTATACCTTCATCTATCGCTCCCATTCCCCTGAGGCGCTTTCTTAACAGTTCTGAAGGAAGGATGGTTATAAATGCTGTTAATACGAGATGAGACTATATCGAGCGCTCAGTAGCTTGATGCCGCGAGCCATACAGGATCCCAGGTTTTGATTGCTCAAATATTGAATTCCCATGTTACTCCACCGGCTATCAACTGAATCTCCTAGAACTAGGACACCTCCCCCCTTGCAATAAACGCAGTATAGCTAAAATGCTTCCCAAGCATCATGAACCTAAACTTCTCCTCGATAACCCGATGGTCAAACCCTCTCCACATCCCAACACCCTCATACAGCACCCGTATCTCCTCCCCGTTAAACCCGTGCTGGTTAATCGTATCCATAACCCCCAAATGCTCCGCCCCATCCCGCTCGGGGTCCGGCAAAATATCTGTCTCCGTACGAGCCATATCGAGAACTACACAGACACCCCCAGGTTTCAGGAGACCCGCGAATCGTCCGAGAAGTTTAGCCGGATCCGTGACGTGATGAAGAGCCAAGCTAATAATGATAATATCAAAGCTCGAGGGGGATAGAATGCCGGAGGGGAGGACTGAATTGCTGGCGCTACTGTCTTCGTCTTCTTCGGCTAGTAGATCGAACTGGTACGCCTGCATCTGCTCGCGGGTGTATCCCGCCTCCAGGGCAGCCTTGTTGTACTCGGCTACCATATTCTCGGATAAATCGAGGCCGATTGCTTGGGTGACGTATGAAGCTAGGGCCTTTTGGTTTTTTTCCCTCTGTTAGGTCATGGTTATGGGAAAGCTGGGTTACCCACCTTGGAAACAGTCCCAGAACCGCAGGCGTAGTCGAGGAGGCGGATTTCCGAGTCGGTGGTAGTATCAGTCCATCTAGAGCTAATCCAGTGGCGACGAGCTTCAAGCTCTCGGATGGCTGTCTGGATGAGGTCGCCAAAGTCGGCTTGGTGGGTGGAGGCGACTTTGCTGCACGGTGTGATCAGTTTATTCCCAGTACGAAGTACTCCGTACAAATGCTTACTCGAAGTGTTTGCGGTTGTTCTCGGTTAGGTCGCTCATCTTGAGGTATTGACGTGACTTGAAGTGTTAAGGAGACTGTTATCTGGCTTTGATCTTCGATGGAAGGAGGGCGGCTATATAGATATGTCGAGTGGGGGAGTACCTTGAGAAACGCCACCGGAGACTTCGGAGACTTTGGACTTCCCCTCGGTGCGGCTGAGGAAACATCAGAGGGATCATGCCATTCGAAAAATAACTCTCTATACCGTATTTGTAAGGAGTGCGTATGTATGTGTTTAGTTCGGGGATGCCTAGTTTAGAAACTGGATGATAACTAGGCAGTACTAGAAAGGATCTCAAATCCAAGGCACCATACATACTTCAACTCATCCTACGCTCCAGGGCCTAGCCTAGATAGTCCCTCACAGAAGCAACCACCGAAAAAGGAACCCCATTCCTCGTCGGATCCTGATACCGAAATAGCGGGAAATTATACAACGGCGCAACGAGCGTCAGAAAGCCCCAGACCCAAATATACCCAACTATTCTCGTCCAGAGAGGGAACGGTCGGTTCTTGTTCGAGCCACCCAAAAAAATACGTCGGTAAATGCCCTGTGCCGCGTCTTCAAGTATAATCCCTAGTGGCTGGACGAGGAAGCAGCGCAGTGCACCTGTCTGAGGGAGGTAGATTCCCGCTCTCCCATCGATGGCTAGGTGTAGGCAGGATGACACCATGAAAACCACGGTGATGTTCAGGTATCGCTCAAAAATAGACGGGCGGGGGAGACGGAGGACGTCGCGGCAGATGAAGGAGGAGATACCCTGCATGGGCCAGCGGAAGAGCTGGTGCCAGAAGTTGCTTTGGCGCTCAGTTAGTGTTCGGCTGCTGGAATGGGAAATTGGGAAAAGAGGACAGGGCTTCTTCACTCACCCCCAAAACCGTCTCAGGGTGTACGCTTCCGTGATGGGGCCGAAGAGCGCTGGCCACTGGTGTGGAGAGGAGACACCCAACCCAACAGACACCAACGAGAGGACGCGATAATGCACCTCAATAAACCAGCTGCCGATGGGTCCCCAGCCGAGCAAGGTGACCGCAAGGTTGGTGAGAGCTTCCTTCACTGTCGGTGGGGGCAAGTCGGCTGGGCGAAGTAAGAAGAAATATTCCCGTCCTTCACCAAAGAGACGCATTGTCTCCTCTTGCGATGCCTTGTGGAAGGTCATAAGATCCAAAACGAGGTATTTCATCCCAACGACGGCTAGAGTGCGAAGGAGGAAGCCGGGACGAGAGGCCGATTTTTCACTGCCGTGTTGCACATTCTTGACTTCGTAGGATGTATCGATGCCGCGGAGGGAAGAGAGGATGTAGAATGTCCTGCGAAGACAGATGGCCACCGGGATTTTATCCTCAATCTCCTTTGTTTGCGAGGAGATGTCCCTCCGTACCTCGTGGATATCCAGGCGGGCGATACAGAGCAGATTTAGATAGTGGAGGCCAAACCCGACTACAAAAGCTGCAGTCATGGGATTGACGAGCTGATTGTTATTGAAGAAGTCGAGGGCGAGCCATGCTTGGTATGTGGTGTACGCCACTAGCGGTGCAACGGCAGGACGCCAGAGGGAATTCTTTGGCGTGTAGCAGATGGTAGGCGCTGTAATCACAGCTTGTGTGGTGAAGTATGCGAGGAGACGAAAGAGAGTCATGATTAGGGAGGCTATTTGTCTGCTGTGTATGTATGATATAGAAGTCGTGGCGGACAGCAGGGCATTTATAGTGAAACAACCCAGAATAACGCCCGTTTCGGCATCCGATCGGAGTATTGGAGGCCGGGATGCTGTGACTGAGAATAGATGAAGGTTACAATTAGACAAGCACATTGTACATTAACTACTCCAATGATTTACACTAAGACCGGGGGCTATACCTTCCTCTCCACAAGAGACCGACTCTGACCGAGCTGCGGATTCCGCAGACAAAACGCAAACCCAATCAACGGAATAGACAAACACAAGCCAGTAATACACAAGAAGCGCTGCACATGCTGATAGCTATCGACAATGGCCGTACGAACGTCCGAGCCGATCGGATACTGCGCAACAACGGCGAATGGATTCGCATAGACTTGAGCCGCGAGGGTAGGGTCGTCATGAAAAAATGCGAGGTTAGAGGCAAGCGTTGACGGGAGGACTTGCGACCAAATGGCGCCGGCGACACTGTTTCCGAGTGCATTACCAATGCTGTGGCAGGCGAGGAAAAGACCTGTCATGACGCCCAGGGCCTCGTGTCTGAGGGAGACCTGTAAAGAAGTCAACGAGGCGTACGGGGTCAGGCCGCCTGCGATACCGAGGACGACCTGTGCGGCGATGACACCTGCGCGCGAAGAACCGCCGACGCCACTCCGGTATCGAATAAGGAGACCGAAGCCGAGCAGGAAGAGGACCGTTCCGAAGACAATGAAGTATTTGAGGCGGCGGACGCGGTACACCAGAAGTCCACAGATGGGCCCGACAACGAACGAGGTGAACATGTAGAGCGTCGTAATCCGGGTGGCTGTGGTAATAGAAAAGTCAAAGGCGATAATCAGGACAGTGTAGAGATAGTTCGCCTGCATCATGTTGGCGAAGTTCATGAATGTCGCAATAGCCAGAGGCCCCCAGACGCCTCGGTCTTTGAGGAAGCGGAATGGGACTAGGGGGTGGGGCGCATGAAGCTGCCAGATAATGAAGATTGGAATACAGCAAAATCCAATAACCAGGGGTGCAATGACATGGGCCTTGCGCCACGTAGGACTCTCTCCTCCGGCTATCGTGAGTGGCGTGAGAAGCAAGGCCAGCGAGGCGATGAGAAGGATAATTCCCGGGATATCGAGTTGCCAGAACACTTTGTTCAACGGTACCCATCGAGGCCCTTCTGGGGGGGAAGCACTGCGACTGGCACGGCGCTGGACGAGACAGAGCGTGCCGATAACCGGAGTAACAAGAGCAGCGAAGATGATGCACCACATTCCCATCCCCCATCGCCAGGTCGTATTTGCCAGGACGGCCGAGGAAATATTTCCAGATAGCCACGCCGTGACTATGAAGTGAAGATTCGGGACATAAATTGCGAGAAGCCGAACGCGAGTGGATGTGGTATCGGCAATGACGATGTTCACCAGGGTCTGAACGATTGTAAAGCCCAGGGTATAGAGCACAGCACCGACGCAGAAAGCAGTGATGCCAGTTGAACTGGCTTCCACAATGGTGCCAACCAGGTAGAAGGCCACCGACAGACACAGAGTCTCGATGCGGCCAAACACATCCGCGAGCTTTCCCGTAGTTGGCTGGGCAGCCGCGGCGAAGACGGTGCGAATCACATTGACCGTGGAGAGCAAGGAATGGTTGTCATAGCTTGCAGTGGCAACGGTCTGGTAGACTCCCCGGAGAACAGCATCGAGGCCATAGGCATAGCCAAGGAAGAAAATACCGACGAAGAGAATGGTGCGACTGGTACGGGTGACATGGCTAGCAATAGCTTCGATCCGAACAACACCAGGCGACTTTTCGATGGGTTGGGGGTTGTCCTCGCTGCTGAGGGGGTCGGAGTTGGTCTTAGCTGTCGCTTGGGGATCCTTCATAGACATGACTGCTAACGCACTGCAGCTCGGTGGTACTCCGGAGTGGTTGAGGCAGAACGAATTCCTTTACATATACGGTAGGAACTTCACTGCGTTACACAGATAACGAGCACCTTGGGGGCATCGGACCGAGGGCAACAGCCAGAGTCATCGGACCGGACCAGGGACATTGGAAGACGGTCTAGATGTGACCAATACCCCCACGCCTAGAACCACAGCGCCAACTATTAGACCCTTTTGCCGACGAGGTGGATGTATCTAGCATCATTCGGTGATCCAACCAAGTCAAGTAAGTAATTTCTTCATTCTATTCCCCTAGCTCTTGCTACAGAAACTATTCCCGCGGTGTAAATTTCAAATATGGCCCATCTTTACTGCCCGCCGCAAAATGATCCTTGACATGGAACTCAAGCGGCAGAGCATCTCGCGACTCAATCTCAAACAAGAAGACCAGCCGCGCAACAGTCAAGTAGATGGTATGGTAGGCCATGTTCTTCCCGATGCACCCACGCGCCCCGATACTAAAGGGATAGTAGGAAGACCGTAGCCTCTGCAACTCTGCCTCGGATTCAACCATCCAGCGCTCCGGCTTGAAGACCTGTGGGTCTGGGTAGACGTCTGGACTCCGATGCATTGTCCACGTCGGGATTGCGACTTGCACGTGGGGGGCGAAGTAGTAGCCGTCGATGGAGGCTCCTCCGGGGGCTTCACGCGTGAGGAACCCTGGCACTCCCGGGGACATGCGGAGGGCTTCCTCGACGCAGGCGCGCATGTATTTACAGGCGAGCAGTTTGGGGCCGCCGGCGATTTCGTCGATGTGGGAGAATTGGGCGCGGATTTCTTGTTTGAGCCTCTCGTAGCATTCGGGGTAGCGGGCGAGGTAGAAATATAGACCGGAGAGTGCGGTCCCCGTCGTATCGCTGGCTGGGATTAAGTCAGTCTTGTAATTGGGGACGAGGAGGAGGAGGAGAAGGGATTACCGGCAATAACCAAAACAACAGCTTCATCAGAAAGCTCCTTGAAACCCATGCTCTCGCCTGTCTCCTTGTCCTTGTGCTCCAAAAGCAGCTTGAAGATATCAGGAGGCCCCCTGCCGGCTTTCTCAAGGGAAATCCGATGGTTTACCTGGTCATCAATGTACTTCCTAAATCGATTATTCTCGGCCATAATCCGCAGCAACAGCAGAGGCGCCAACCCCAATTGATCGAGCTTTGGTTCAGTTCCCAGCTATACCAGATTAGCTTCAGTGCCTCAATGTAGACCGGGCCATCAATATAGACCGGGACATGCATCACGTACAATCACCTGGCTATGCTGAAACGAGTCAATCAACGGTTGGATAAAATGATGGTCATCCTTGGTGAGCATATCGTAGCTCTGACTAAAGGTAAGCTGCCCCATGATATCGTACGTTAGGTATGAAAACCACCGTGACATGTTCTTGTACGGTCCACCAAAGGTGCTGGAGTCGCTGAGCTGTTTGCAAAACAACTGGATATTGTCTTGTATGGTAGGCTCGTACGACCGAATCGCGGCCTCGCTCATCGCATGGGAAATGATCCGTCGTTTACGCGCGTGGACTGCTTTGTCCGTTGTACTTGCTAGATTCTGCGACCTTTAGACTGGTTTTGGTGTGAAGGAGACTTTAGACTGGTTTTCGGGGTAAAGGGAGTACGCACGACTAGCAATTGCTTCTCCTTGGGACCTCGCGTGTAGAACATGGCCTGTGAGTGTCAATAAGTTGGTCGTGCGTCGGTTGAGATGCTCCAGACCTTTTCGAACTTCGTGCCGGGTCCATACATAGCTGTAAGGTATCAGCCACTTTTGCTCTAATCTGGAGGATGGTAATCATACACTTGATAGCATTTGGTGTGCATATCGAGACTAGGTTAGGCTCAAGCCGTAGAACCTTGCCTGCACATACAAATGTGTCAGTATATGTTCCTGAAGCTCGTTAAATTGCACTACCGTATTTCCTATGCAGTTTATCGACAACGAGATGTCGGTCTCCCACCCAAGCGTAATACAGACTGGGCAGGATGCTGATTCGACACAGTAACGGACCAGGGTACTTGGATAGAGGATGGAAAAAGAGGCGGTAAGTCACCACAGTGAGCAACTAACACAATTGTCAATGTAGCACGGAGTTATATAGCTTGTAGGTGAGCGTACTCTGATAATGAAAACCAAGGTAACCCATTGCACAATCCTCGTCAGGGTGGTCTCCCCCCATATGTCGGTCAGTTGGGATATGTATTGCCTGGCAAGGCCTGCGGCTGGATTGTCTGGTTGACTCATTCTAGCGGGCACGTTAATCACACTGCCTTGATAGGTACAGCTCAGCCGTACAAAACGGAATATATACGCGATGGCTGTCGCATCCCAAATTCTCATCCGGGCACCGAACCCGGTGAAAGCTAACATCGGTCCTTCCGGTGTCAAGTGGAATACAATAAATAGGGCAATATATATGTGGACTTGACCCTGAGATAGCGAGAGAACATAAACTCCGATTATTCTACAACCCCAACAAGCATAGCAAATATGAGCGAGGCAACGGAATTCGTCTTCAACGTCGCCTTCTCGGTCCCCGTAAACAAAAGCCCGAATGAGGCCATCGTCACGCTCGAGGAATTCTGGCGCGGTCTCCGCCGCGGAGGTGAAAAGCCACACCTCTTCGCAGAATACGTCGCGGACACCGAAGTCCTCGCAAACCGCAAGTCTGCGAATGAGTTCCAGCGAAGACTGACCATGGCCAACGGAGCTGTGCACACATCCAACGGCGTGGAGTTGATACAGGACGTGCGGAATGCCGATAATCTGTTGGTATGCATCCCAGTGCTGAATACATCAAAACTGAGCTGGGTGGCTGACTGGAAGAGCAGACTGAAGCGATTACGGTTGATTCTGGAGCCCGAAGCACAATGCTCATCTCTCGTGGGGGCCATGAGTCCGACGGACCAGATGCTCTGTACCTGACGGCAGTCTACGAACTCCATGTGCCCGGGGTTGCACCGGGGAGTGACAAGGCCAAGGAAATTGAGATGGAGTACTCGCAGCTGGCGCAAGGGGCGGCACGGACTGTTGTATCGACGATCCGCAAGTGGAAGCTGGAGGGGAGTCTAGAACAATAGATCTGCAAATGCTACTCTGAATCTTCGGGGGGTCTTGAAGGGCAGTAGATACAAAGCAATCAATGACAGTTTTATTTTCCTCCAATGAATTGGCTTGGAGCTAATCTGCTCGATCAAGGGACCCTAAACAAATAAACCCCACGGGTACCTTGTGCGCCCCTGTCAATAGATTACTCCAAGGGCCCCAATACAGCCACCCACATGACCTTATTATATTGACGCGCTGAGGACCCCGCTAGGGCGCATGCAAGGACGGAGAGGCACTACCTTCTTGGGGGTATATGTTCCAGCATCGAGAGGGGCAGCATGCGGTTATGCTGGGCAGATATCAAAAATAAAGTAGAGGAGACTTCTCGCCGGTTAGTGCCCGGGTTGGGAACCAGTGCCTATCTCGCTTAAAAGACGTCTTGGGGGTCAATGCAACGTGGCCTCTGGGCATGGCTCTGCATGGCCTCATCAATGGCTCCAAGGTACCCAAGAAGGACGCTGGTTCGTGTTCGTGTTGGGAATAACAAGCGCCTCACCTGAAGGAATCAAATGCGACAAGGCTTCTTCTTTTTTTTCGTCATTCCGTCGAAACTGATGCCATTGTGATCGAGGTGATCGAGCAATGATGCTCACGGAAACTACGACGAGGTGCGTTCGTTCAGGCCTACGTGCATACTGGCATAGGTTAATAATTAATAAGTGTCCCTGTACTAGCTAGCGCCCAGAGTGAGCAGCGAGATGGGAAACTAGGACGCCTACGCGCAGCCTGCACAAACTGCCACGGGGCTAAGGTTCGGTGTAGCGGTGAAAAGACTGGGTGCGTTCGCTGTCGTACACTGGGTCAGGATTGCATCTATCTCGAATCCCGCGTTGGGAGGACGCGTGGTCGACGGAAACGACACATCCTTAGTCCGGATATCACCGGCATGCCAGACCTGAATAACAGACCGACGACTGCCACTTCGCCCGGCGACGAATCGTCCAGGGCTACGGAAGAAGAATCGTTAGAAATGCCCGGACTAGGTCCAGAACTGACTGGTCCGGAGGTGGAATTCCTCAATCATGATCTGTGGGAGTCACTTTCTGGCCCCGCGATGCTCGAGACGATGCCACAGCTTCCTGATATTGACTTTCTCCAGGAGTATCCGGAGAATGAGTCAATTCCGCAGAAAGAGGCCGCCCAGTCTCGTCTTGACTTGGGCATTGATATGCCTGAGCTGCCTTCAATCTCGGGGACTCACGCCTCAACATGTAGAGTAAACGGAAACAACAGAAGCACCAGCACTAACAACGTGAACCACTTCAACCCCCGACTGGCACAGACCACCACGTATCAACAAGCAACCCCAGTAACAAAATTCCTCCCACACCCGCGACCTCTCCCGCGCGATTGCAAGGGAATTGTCGTTGCAGCCGCTGAGATCCTGGAGCAGCTGGAAGAAAAGATGTGTGCCGGCCTATCTGCAATTGACGAAGTACTCCGGATCAACAAGGACGCTACACACAGAATCAGCCAGCTCATCAACCGCATCGACTATTCGACCAGCATGGGGGGCTTAGTGGTTATCGTCGCCGCCGCGCATTATGTTGTCTGCCTATTCGAGACAGCCTGTGAAGAGCTCTATTCCGCCTCTCCCAGTCGTGACAGATGGTCAATACCATCTGGAACAGAGATCTCCTCACAGAACCATCCACTCTTCTTCGGAGAAGCCAGGAGACGGCTACCACCGGGCGGCACAGCAGGCATCTCTAGTGGCATGAATAATAATACCCCTGGAATAGGGTTCGGAACATTCCTCCTCGACCCCCAGGAACAGGCGGCTTTGAGGGCCCAGATTATATCTGCGGAGTTGCAGCGCAGTTTGCGGATGGTGCAGTCGCTCTCTGTGCCTCCACAGACGGGATGCTTTGCGCCAGATCCTGCTCTCGCAGCTGTGGATGGGTGGCTGCAGGATTTGAAGCAAAGGTTGCGGACTCTTATTTCGGGTGTTGAGAGTAGTGAGCGGACTTGGTCTGGGTAGATCCATTGAATCATCTTACTTGCAATATATACTAAACATAACCCTAAACACGGCACTCATCTCCTAAGCGACAACAGAAACATATCTGTATCTTCCAGCGGAGAGCCCAACCCAGTAGATTCCCTGGCCACGTCATGAATGGAACTGACCACGTCGGCATAAGACGCATTTTTGACCAGCATCGCCAACGCACACACGATGCCCCTTTCAACCCTACAAATCTCCTCCCGGCACCACAACTCAGTATCATATTCCAAACGAAGCAAGACCTCACTCTCCGAGAGAGCAGTAAACTCACACATGAGACCAAACTTCGCCCCCTCAGACCAGGTATACAGTGGTTCCGCGCCATCAAGCCCAAACGTGAGTCCATCCGTCCGACTATGAAAGGTAACCATTGTCTCGAACAGTGGGTGATTCGGATAGTCCGGCGCAACGTCCAAGTGGCACAGGAGCTCTTGCCATGGAACGGCATGGGAGAGGGCCGCTTGGCTGGAGCACTGGATTGAGCGGAGGAATGCATTTGCATCAGAAGTGGACTTGTCGGCCGGATCGAATTGGATGCGGAGGGGGAGTGGTTCGAGGAATAGGCCGAGAGTGCTCATGTCGGATTCAGACCAGCGGTTGAGGAACGGGCCACCGAGGACGATGTCGACTTGGTCGCTCTGCTGCCCTTGCAGGCCCAAGGCCAAGGCCACAGCTGCGAGCGCGAGCTGGTGGTGGCTAAATGGCGAGGACTTTACGAAGTCTTCCATGGCTTGTGCGGTGTCGCTCGGAAGGAGAATGACTCGTGAGGCACCTGTGTATGTAGTTCTTTCTGTCTTAGAACGTGGGGAATCTCTCATATATGTTGTCCAGAAAGAGAGATCATCGTGTGTTGCAACTCGTTGCCACGCGTCGGCCTCCAGATACGAGAGAGTCGAAGAAGTCGCCAGGGCTGCTCCGCCATGATATAGTGCCTCCACGTCGTCAAGAAGGGTCTGCATTGTCGTCAGGTCGCAGATGATATGGCTGGCGGTAACCAGCATGAGTGAAGGTGAAATAACCACTCGGATGAAGAACTCGTCGTCCCCAACAACATCAAAGGGTCGATTGATCTCCTTCGCCACATCAAATTCATCCACGCGTTGGACATTTGGCGGACGATCAGCGTATACACGCTTCCATTGCAGCCCACACAGGCGGTATCGCGATCTTAGAATCCGATGATGCGCTAGGACATTGTCCCAGCTCTGTGCTAAGCGAGACGTATGGATCTGGGATTTCAGCTCGCAAGCGAACGAGACATTGAACGCCGTTGTGTTGCTGCTTCCACAGGTATATTTAGTTATCCACTCTGCCTCCATTCGCGAGATATCGTCTTCCTGCAACTCCGTAGGCGGTTGTACAACCTCGCGGCATTCTCGCGCACGCAGTTCGTCTATTCTGGCAGATAAATCCCGGAGGGAGTTGGCTTCAATGATTGCAATGAGAGGGACAGCGACCTCAAGAGCCGTAGAAAGTCGACTGGCTAGTCGCAGCTGTAGCAGCGAATGGCCTCCCGCTGCTGTGAAGTTTGTGTGTGCAGTGATTTCAGTTGTTTTCACGCCCAGAATCTCAGACCAAATGTCTGCAACCCATAGTTCTGTAGCTGTTGACATTCTGCCCCACAGGGTGGTTGATTGCGTGTGAATATTGTTTACGATGGCCTTATAGTCCAGTTTGCCCGCCGGTGTCATGGGGAATTGGTCCATAGGAACGACATATCTGGGTATAGCATGAACCGGGAGAACACTTGCCATACGCCTCTTACACTCGCTCACACAAACATTCGCAGGCTGAACCACAGCGACGAGATCATCCTCATATCGAGTTACGGCAACCGCAGTGATACCCGGCAACGTGGCAACGCGAGCCTCAAGATCATCCAGATCCAACCGGAACCCTCGTAACTTAGTCTGCCGATCATTCCGCCCTAGACAGACGAGCTCACCGTCGTGGTTCCAGTATCCTATATCTCCGGTCGCATACATTCGCTCCCCCAGTCCACGACACACAGGGTCAGGGAAAAAGCGCTCTCGCGTCAACTCGGGTTGGTTGAGGTATCCGTTCGACACCTGCACTCCTGCAAGATATATCTGGCCCATGACTCCGGCTTGTGCGAGGCGACGATGTCGGTCCAGAATATAGATGCGGGTGGTAGGGTTGGGCCGCCCAATGGTGACTTTACGTCCAGGGACCAGCCGCTTGATTGTTGCACCGCAGGTGGCCTCTGTTGGTCCGTACATGTTGTACAATGCTTTCTTTGCGCCCCATCGATCGTTGACATCCTGGGGGACCTGCTCTCCAACAAGGTAGACCTGTTCATATCATGTTTAGTTTCTCCCAAAGCGCATTTGGACGAGGGTTCAAGGAAGGTTCTTACATTCACCAGATTTGGATAATCATTCGGATCCAAAGTTGCTGCCAACGAAGGGGTCAGGATGCATGTATCGGCATCATGGACGTGTAAGAACGGGTCACTACTAATGCTCGGAAGTACGAGAGTCGCTCCATAACTCAACGCCGAAAAGACCTCATGGATGCTCCCGTCGAACGATACGGACATGAGTTGTGCAATTCTGCTCCCAGGCCGTGCGTGCAAACGCACTTCTAGGTCTTTCTGGAAAGCGACGAGTCCCTGATGCGTACACAGAACGCCTTTCGGTTTACCGGTGGACCCGGAGGTAAAGCAGAGATACGCATTGGCTTCGGGAGAAGCGGTGTAGGGACATTCGTACTCATCCTCTTCCTCGCGTTGTCTTTGCAGGAGGAGGAGGAGGTCTTCCACGGCCCAGAAATAGCTGGCGGCCTTGGGGCGCCATCTCACGTCGCTGGCCGAGGCGGTCAAGTACACTGTTGCTCCGGATGACTCGAACATCGTGTTTCGTAGCTCTGGATCGAGCTTTGCGTTCAACGGGCAGTATATAGCGCCTGCTTTCAGGACTCCGTATATCGCGACCAACCAGTGGATTGATGGGTCTGCGTGGACACAAACGACATCGCCTGGCTTGACGTACATGGACAGATGCGTTGCTACGCAGTTGCTCCATCGATTGAGCTCTCGATATGACATGGTGTGTATTCCACTTTGCGCCGCGGGCGAGTCCGGATTCTGTGATGTGGCTCGCTGCATGAGAACAACGAGATCGTCATGTACAGATGTTGTGGTGGTAAGACCAGAGATGCAGTTTCCGAGACGAAATAGCGTCTGCCTATCCTGCAGCGAAAGCATATCCTCCAAGCACATATCGACGGTGTAATGCGGCTTTATCAGGTTCTCAATCGTCCTAGCCAAGGCGCTGCCGATGAAATCCACATGCTGTCTCTGATAACGTCGAGAGAATTGCATGTGAATTGTGCCGTCAGTTTCAATCGTGATGCTGAGCGGTATCTCACTGTTCATCCGCGACGACGGCATATTCATCTTCTTCATTCCTGGGGCATCTGCCGTGTCCGCGACATCAAACTGCATTGCCAAAACCGACGAAAAGTCACGACGATAACCATGTTCGGGCAGGCTCCAATCATACGATGCGAGCTCGACGACTTGGTGAAAGACCTTGTCAACGAACTCAACCGTGTTCATTTCTGCGTCGACAGTGATCGCTATCGGCAAGGTGTTTACCAAGCTGCCAACAACCTCGAGGATCCCAGGCACAGGCAACGACCTGCCGGACATGGCTGCACCGAGCAAGACGCAGTCGGAGTCACACACGGCGGACAACACAAGAGCCCAAGCTGCATAGTACACAGCAGCGACGGTGATATGCTGACGCTGTGCATAGTCGGCAAGAGCCATAGGCGAGACGCCAGCTGTGAACGTGGCCACCTCGTTCCAAAAGCCTGCGCCGTTTTCCGCACCGGTATCATGGGACACACGAATCTCACAGGCTGCGCTGCGCAGCAGTTCCTTCTGTGAACACCAGTACTCGCGAGCCTCGGCCTGGTGCTGATCAATCAACATACTCCGTTCCCAAGCGACTGTGGCGAACGAAGGACCAGGCTGAAGTGGGAGGCCAGCCATCGCGCGTGAGACTTTATCCAGAAGCAACGACATGGAAAACCCATCAACAAACGCATGGTGTACATGCCACAAGATACACGCCATGCTATCACTACCGAGAACAGTAATAGCTCTGAATTCGAAGCTGATATCTGAGAAACTCGGCGGCTTCATGAGCTCGGCGCCCAACGCATCCCCATCAGGAACGATGATATCAGTCCAGCGGCTCATACTGTATCCCGAATCAACCAGATATCCTTCTCCGTTTTCAATGTCGAAATGCGTGCGGAAGATCTCCTCTGACTCGATGACGTGCTGCCATGCTGCTCGTATAGCTGGTAAATCCGCGATGGGGCACGTGCGATGGTAGGCAAGGATGTTGTGACCGGGCTTTGCATAGCTGCCTCGAATGAGAGACAGTTGCATTTCAGGAATGGGTACTTTGTCTGGGCCAAGCGACGCTGTGGTCGCTATAGTGTCTGGCGTCAGACAGCGGGGAGAGGGAGACAAGACCACGTTGATAGTGATGTCGGTATAGGAGTCCTTGGGAGTCGCATTGTTCGGTTGACGTTCGTCATGAGACGTGGCATCGTGTGAGGGAATAGTTCGTGAGAGGATGTCTATAATAGAAACGTTTTGTAACAGCTCGCCCACAGTCAGACTGATCCCTATCCGTTTGCATGCAGACACCAGCCGCAGTGCTGATAGGGAATGTCCTCCGAGGCCTGTAAAGCTGAGGGAACAGTCCAGCTGTGCGGCAGGGATCTTGAGTTGGTGAGCAATCTCGTCCAAAAGCTTGCTCTGCATTGTGAATGGAATGGCAGAAAATGTTAGGTGGCCGAATGCTTTTCCCTTCTACGTATCATAGTAACCCTATAACTAGAGGCGAGCTTCCCAGCCACACAGGTAAAGGCCGGAGAATACCTCGGACATGGAAACGTCTTCGGTCCGATCAAATGCTGGTTACGACGCACGATTGTCCAGGCGGTATCGTCCTGGAACAGTACTCTCGGCCCTCCTCCATTGCCTACGTCCTTCCTGTCACCTACTGGTACCGAACGGGGGATTAATGTAGAACGCATCGTAAGAGTGTAGCGGAATAGGACAATATACATGAGAGAAGATAGCAACAGTGTTCAGCCATTTTGTTCAACTCGCTCTTTCATACGGGGATCTACCCGATTGTTTCTCTGTATGATCCTCGACTACCCCCTCGCCTTGAGTAAAACCACCTTCTCCGTATCCGGCACAATCGCCATACCAAAATGCTGTTGTGTCGGCTTGTCCACACCCTCTGGCAACATAATATCAAAGTCCAGCAGCAGCCGCGCCAAAACGACCTTCATCTGACTACTTGCAAAATGCCGTCCCGGACATGCCCACAACCCATGGCCGAAATTGATGTTGTCCGTTCCGGTTGTAGCATGCTGATACTTGAATGCATTTCCGGGCAACTCACGGAGTTTTGAAAATCGAAACCCGTCAAACACTGCCGGGGTGGCCCAGAGCGTTTCGTCCATGTTGAGGGTGTGTGCTCGTACCATGACCCGTGTGCCTTGGGGGATTGTGTGGCCACTCGGAAGCTTGAGGCCCCCGGGGTTGGTTACGATTCGGGGCATGTTTGCTTTATGGAGTTAGTGTTAAACTTATCTGATATAAGGGGGCAGGGCATTACCCAGGGAAGGAGGACTGAGTCGCTGGGACTCGCGAATAAAACTGTCGAGTTTCTTCAGCTTCTGGATGTTCTCCTTGTTGATACGCTGGCCTTTCAACACTTCCTGTAGCTCGGCTCGCAAGGGCTCAATATGTTCTGGGTAGCTCGCAAGATCAAATACGAGGTATGTCAAAGCGTTGGAGAGGTTATAGATGGAAGCAAATGTCGCGAGCAGCTGATCACGAGCCAGCTGTTTCGGCGAGGGGCCCTTGGGATACCGCTGTCTGAACCACCGGAGCATATCGCCTCCAGGGGAATCCTCATCCCCCTGGTCATCACTTGGCTGGGCGAGCAACGGCTTCAGCCTTTCCTCAGTCATGCGGCGCTGATTCTTCAACGACCGCACCTGTGGCAGGAAAGGCGCAACGAAGGGTCGAATCATCCAGGGGATTGTGCGCAACACGAGCCACGCACGGGTGACGTCCTGCGTGTAGGTCACCGTGGCCTGGACCCAGGCCTCGTCGCGACTAAGTGGGAGTCCGACGAATGCGCGGCCGGACATGAGCGATGCGATTCGCGACATGGAGGCACGCGGCTGGAACGGCGTCCATTCTTGCGGGCGTCCGAAACTCTCCTCGATCGCGTACTGGGCTTCAGCTACAAAGGAGGCGAGGACGGTTGGCGTGTTTCGTGTTAGATCGTGGCGCATTGCTTCGTCGAACTCGGGGGCTTTGGTGCCCATGTATGTGTATTCGCCGAGGAAGACGTCGTGGTGGTGTTTCCTTTGACGAACCTTTGAGCAGGACGCTGGGGGCTGAGGGCAGAGGGACGTACTTGATGGAGACATGCTCTTCTGGTAATGCTTTGATCACATCGATTCCTGACCGAGGGAGAATTACCAGCTCCATCCCCACCATGGAGAGGATAAATGGGTCATCGGGGTACTGGGCATGAGCATCTTCGATTGTTTTTAGGACATCAGAAGTCACCTCAAACTCGGGCAAGTTCAAAGATCGCCTGCGTAAACGAGCAAGTAGGAATATGGCTCCAACCCCAAGCCCAATAAGAGTTATAAAAGGATAGTTCAGGTCCATAGCATCGAGATACATAGCAAGCGTATTATTGTTGTCTATGATTGTGGAATAAAGGTATATTTACGTGATACAGGTTAAGAGTGTGGTTGACCGTTGACTACCTACAGTGACAAACTCCGGACCGATATCGAGTATCTCCAACCCCATTAAATAGTCAAAAGAATAAATCAATGTCCGATTTCCGGGGCCGTCTCCAGAACAGCCTGGATTGCCGGGCGTCCCAGCATCCGTTGCCCCCAGCGATCAATGCAAGGCCAGTCCTGGACATTCACTCCGAGGAAGTTGAACATCCAGGGCATTGCAAATGGAAAATACGACAAATCGGCCAATGTCGGGCGGTCTTGAAGAGCGATGTACTCCTGTCCCGGAAGGCCGAGCCTCTTCTCCAGGATATCCCATTGACGGAGACAATTCGCATGCAGTCTATCCCCATCAGCATCTCGCTTAACGTTTGATTGACGTGAAGCATACTTCTCTATCGTCCGTGGCAACTGCACAGGATTCTGCCGGCTTGGATATCCTCGGAGGAAATACAGCCAGTACTTGGCCGTCGGTCTATCAAGTCAGTCAGATTGAAGGGATATAGAATTATAATGATTCTTACCCCAGTGCCGCAGTCTGATAGGCCGTCCACGAAAGCACAGCGCCCTTCTCTGCGGCATTCCGCCCGGTCCACGTCCCGTCCGAGTCGAATCGGTCCGCAAGATACTGAAGGCAGGCGGTGCTTTCGAAGACAATCACCTCTTTCTTGCTGTCTGGGTCCTGGTCTTTCAGTGAGGGGACCATGCGCTCTGGGTGGATGCGGTAGAACCACTCATCCTTCGTGTCGATGACAGACAACACATGGGGTATCTTCAGCTCCCGCGCGAGAATGAGTGGTTTGATGTAGTTGATGTAGGACGTCTGGTCCGCTGTGGCAGTCAGAGTCCCGTTTACGTATCCATTGAGGTAACCGACCCTTGATGACATAGAGGACTACTCGACCGTGGCAATCAACATCGCCTTGGATGACAGGGACAGATTCGGAGTCCATATTCTGCTGCATTCCCTCTGTATAGCTATCTATCTACTACAGATGTGTCCGTTATATAGATCAAATAGGCCTCATCTCAATAGCGCACGGCCAGGCCCCTCGCAGCCTCCGAATCTGCCGGATCTCCCAACCGGTTCGGCCAGCGAGAACGGTCCACTGTCTCTCTGTCCGCTCCTGCCCATCGGCGCTCACCATCATCGTCAGGTCGCCATACCGTGACAGCCGACTGCTCCGGCCATCGGCGAGAATCGATTCCAAGACCACCAGACGACTCGCCGGGCTGACCTGAATCGCCTTGCGGATGTTGCTCAGCACCGTGACTGTCTTGTCATCATCCCAATCGTGAAGACACCATTTCATCGTGTAGAACTCGAAGCTGGGAATGCGTTCAAGGAAATCCCCGGCAATCAGATTGTCTGCCCGCACACGCTCCCCAACATCCGCAAACTTGCCATCGGCGGAATGGAACAACGGACGCGCATGCTCAATGACCTTGGCCGTATCCAGCAGTGCCCCTTTCAATGCAGGATTTCCCCGGAGAATGAGCGCAATCAGCGCGCCCTCTCCGCCCCCGATATCAAGGAATGTCGTTTCTCCAAACTCCTCCCACGGATAGTCCGCTAGGATGCCCGGAGCTTGAGCGGTGGCTCCGCCCCCCAGAGTCCGGTGCAGTCGAGGCAGCCACCCGCGGGCCGTGAAGTAATCGAACATATTCGAGTCCGTATCGAAATTGATCTGCGCCGGTGTCCGGGTCGTGCCCTTCCGGAGAGAGGCCGGGATTCCGCGGGCCATGTCGTAGAATTCGTTCCCGTACAGATCGACCCAGTTGTGCCATTGGGTCCAGTGTTCAGTCGTTAGCATCTCCGAGGTAGCGTTGTTGCTGTATCTGTCACCCTCCGCGTCGTACGAAAATATTCCGTTGTTATGAAGCAGCCGCAGGACCTGGCGGAGGCGGTCTTCGCGAGCCCCAGATAATTCAGCCAGCTGCGCCAGAGTTTGTGGTCCACTGATGAGATGGTCAGGAACTCGGAATTCAACCGCTGCGCAGAGACACTTCGTGTTTAGGTATCCTGGACGAGTCAGCATACCGGTTCTGTGCTGAATGCTGCGACGTACCTAGGAAGTGGTCCGCAAGGACCAAGGACGACGGCTCTAGCAGCTGCTCAACTTGATGCAGCAAGTCGATTGTCCGGGCTGCAACATCGCCCAGGTGTGCATCTGCCAGTTCTCCCTCGCCATGATTGTGCAGGGCCGCGAGACGCTCGGTCTTCAATGCACCGGTCAGTTGGGCTATGGCCTCTTCCAGAGAGGCTCCTAGTATTTTGAGAGTCGCTTCCATTTTCGCGGTAAACTCGCAACACACTGGATTGGAAAAACTTTCGAGCTAAACTTCGTCGGAATATATAGTATCTTAGCGGACCGAGTTCTGTTTTACTTGGACGGCCGGCCCGATTGTATTTTTTCAGCAGTTTCAAGCACTTATTACACCTATACAGTGTGTTTGGACCAGTAACTAAATAGGCCAAGGCAAGAATAATCATTGCAACACTTGATTCCCTCACAAACACCTCTCCAAGATATCCAACGCCCGTCTCAACTCCCCCGGCTCCAACGCAAACGTCAACCTAAACCACCCCTTATCTGAGTCACGAATATGATACACCCTCCCCGGACTAACAAGAAGGCCTTCTTCTCGTAGCCGGCGCTGAAAATCCACTTCCTCATCCAACGACTTTGCCCCTGGCGCCAACCGCGCAAAAACAAACAACCCAGCGGTGGCCCGCACGTAGTCCACGTTGTGTGCCGCAAGGACAGCGACCATGGCTTCGTACGATTCCGCTAGTCGCTCGGTGTTCAGGGCAACCAGGTCAACGAGCTTCGGCGACGTGAGAAGGGCAGTCGTGCAGAGCGTAGATAGGGAGGAGACTTGCGTGCTCGTGGGTAATCTGAGAGCGAGGATGAGGTCTGGATTAGCTTGCGAGACCACGCATCCCTTGTATTCCATATATATATTAGCACCCTGGTTTTCCAGGGAAGGAAGTGTAACTAGGGAGGGGCGATCACCAAGCGAAGACCGCTACATCCGAAATCCTTGCTAACGCTCCAAATCATATGTACGCGCGAGAGATCGCACCCGAGAGACTGCAGATCGATCGATAGGATGGACTGGAAGGGGACCGGGTTGCTTGTGTCGGTGTGGTTCCCGAAGTATGAGAGCGCGTAGACCTCGTCGCAGACGAGGTG
The DNA here is from genome assembly GCA_027569205.1 of Aspergillus kassunensis. NCBI lineage: Eukaryota > Fungi > Ascomycota > Eurotiomycetes > Eurotiales > Aspergillaceae > Aspergillus > Aspergillus kassunensis. The sequence goes on from JAPDEQ010000039.1 coordinate 159,102, forward strand.
GAGATCTCGCTCATGGCAGAATGTCGCACAGCGGCATAGTATATCTGGAGAGTAACACTGACCAAGGGGGTTACCGGGGTTAGTGAGGACCAGAGCGCGGATATGATAGTGGGACTTGTTGAATGCCGTTGTCAGGGATGCCATAAGGGCGTCTGCGTTGAAGGCGTCTTGTAGGTGATCGTTAAGTGCAACTACGGGTTGGACTTGAGCGTGGGATTTGAAATGGAAATCAAAACCGTCTACAGACGACCAGCGGTTAGATTTGTTGTCAATTGAGGTCGATTGATGATACACGAACTCCAGAAGGGGGCAGGAACTAGAACTGCCTCGCCAGGATCGCATATTTGACGCATTAGGCCATCTAGGCAGCTGGATGAGCCCGGTGCAAGAGCAACATGCGAGTAGGAGACTCGCCGGTGAGGTTGAAAGTAGCTGTTGAAAAAGGTGGATAAAGCGTGGACCACTTTTGTGTCTCCCAGATGGCTGTCGCTATACGAAAGATGCTGTGTCGGTTAGCTGGGAACCGGAAAATGGGTACAGGATGTCCTCACTTCCGCTGTGAAGTTTGTTCGAATAGCATCTTGGAAAAGAGAAATGAGTTCCGGCCGGATAGACCAATTTTCTGCTACAGCGAGATCGATGGGCGTCTGACCGGGCAGTTCGCCGGGTTTGGGACGCTGGACAGCTTGGAAACCGAATCCGCGCAGAGTCTCAAGCGTTGTCATGGATCTGCTCGGTGGACTGGTGTGCTCCATGATGGAGTTTTGGGTGTCCAGAGTCTTAGTTGAGATATACTTATATATACTTGAAGCCCGCTCGGCTTCCTCAGCCCCAGGAAGCCGCATACTACCAACAAGCAATTCATAAAGACCCACGTACATCACCGACACGAACTGCTCATGCACAACCAGCCGATAAACCGCCGACCCGCCCGCAATGAAGGACGACAAGAGCATCTGGTACTTCGCCTACGGTTCCAACATGCGATCCTCAGTCATGAACGGCCGCGGAATCACCCCAATAAAGTCCGAAGCAGTCGTCGTCCCATTATATGGCCTCTGTTTTGATATCTTCGGCATTCCCTATGCAGAGCCGGCATTCGCCAGTATCGCACAGTTGCAGTCGCCGTCCCAAGGCGAACCCATTCCGCCAGTTCATGGCGTAGCATACCTGCTTACACCGGATGACTATCGGCGGCTGGTGCTTACAGAGGGCGCTGGCGTAGGATATGACGAGATAGCAGTCCACGCTACATTACTCCATCCGGATTCGAACGACGGAGAGGGAATTATGGTACATACGCTGAAGGCCAAATACCCGTGGCGGCCTAATCGAGCGCCTAGTACAAGATATATGGTAGGGAGCGCTCTACAAATCAATCCCAAGAACTTTGGGTTGACTGACAATCCCAGGGTCTTCTTATTGATGGGGCGAAAGAGTTTAACCTGCCGCAATCCTACCAACGTTTCCTGAGAAGTTTGCCCGTCTACGCTCCGCTAGAATCATGGAGAGCCCGGCTTGGGGCCCAGTGTTTCCTGGTGGGTTGGAAACGCGCAATTATGCTTTTGGCACGTCTTACGAAAATGAACACAGATGAGCGAGGCCATTGTCCACGGTGGGTTGGGACCTTGATTGTTGGAGTATATCGCTGCATGTGGGCGTGGCATGACCATGTCCATTGTCGAGTTTGGGGGCGCGGTGACGGAGTGCATCTCTGATGGATTTCTTCGGTCCGTAGGATGGATGCCGATAGATAACCAGGTTAATGTGTATCTATAGATTCTATCCGGTGTACTCCGTCAATCTAACTGTCGGAGCCCAATGTCCGTTTCTAAGTGTGACGAAGACAAGTATCTTGCGCAAGCACGGCGATTGCTGCGTAGAGTACCACTCATCGGTCAGATGGTAGTCCTTGCCACAGAATTAAGGCACGCTTGAGCTGACGAGCTGCCTGATTAGACGGACATAATGATTTCCCATACATGATTCGCGGACTCCATCTTAACCAACTCGACCAAGCGAATCTACACGATTTCCCCATAGGGCAGACTGATATCACACGATTGCGCAAGGGAATGGTGGGAGGCCAGTTTTGGAGCGCTTATGTGCCATGGTTTGTGAGCCCCCGGTACAGACAGGAATGCAAGTGCTGACGTTGACACTCTGTTTCCAGCCCCAAAGAACCTGAAGCATTCTCCAACGAAGTCTACCTCGACTGCTTTCGCGAAACTCTCCAACAGATCGATACAATCCACTGCATGATCAACAAACACCATCATGTTTTCGGGTTCGCGGAAAGCGTCGCGGATGTCTGGAGAATCTTCCATTCAGGGAAGATTGCAAGCCTAATTGGCATTGAAGGTCTTCATCAAATCGCTAATAGTCCGAGCTCCCTAAGACTGTTCCATCGACTCGGCGTGCGGTATGCGACTCTAACGCATACCAGGAACAATCGGTATTGTGACTCGGCGGTTCGTCTACACTCTCGGTGCCGGTACACGTAGCGCTGATGTTTCGATAGACGGATTTGCCTCTCCATCACGGGCTTAGTATTGATGGAAAGAAAATGATCCGGGAGATGAACCGCATGGGAATGTGAGCGACACTTTACTCTTACACTACTATGCAATGCAGACCGCTGAGAGAGAAATAGGATGATCGACCTCTCCCATAGCAGTGAAGAAGCGCAATTGGATGCTCTAGAAATCTCCAAAGCCCCGGTGATATTCTCTCACTCTGCTTGGTATGCCTTTCTCACTATTACATGACTCAAGGCTGACATTATAACTAACTAGTTCTACGCTCGTCTCCCATCCACGAAACGTAAGCGACAAAACACTAGCACTGCTCAGGGAAAACGGAGGGGTCATTATGATCTGCTTCCTGCGAGACCTGGTCGATCCAAGTCGGGGCTGCAACGCCACGCGCTCCCAAGTTGTCGACCACATCGTCTTCGCTGCAGAAAAGATTGGGTACGACCATGTCGGAATAGGATCAGACTTTGACGGCATGCTTGAAGGACCCGAGGGCCTGGATGACATCTCTCAGTACCCGGAGTTAGTGGCGGACTTGTTACGGCGGGGAATGAGCGAGGCTCATATTGAGCTGATTCTAGGGATGAACATCCTACGGGTGTTGAAGGAGGTAGAGGATATCGCTTTGGAGGAGCAGAATAACTGTGCAGAGATTTACTGTGACGAGGTGGCTCCGGCGTGGACGGCAGAGCAGAGTGTGATGCTGCATGCCCAGGGGAGGAAGCGAGGCCTGCTAGCGCTTGGATAGATTTGTTTTTCTTTTTCTTTTTCTTTTTTAATTTTAATCATAGCAATGTCTGCGGACCGATGATTCCTTGGTCAGTGAACGGACCGCTGTTTTCCATATTAGCGGCAGGGGTAGTGAGCACCCTGGTGGTCACCCAGAAAGTAGGACCAAAGACTTCTTTTGTTGCGTAAAGTATTTCCCTTCACTTATACCACGTCCAATACATCCAGCATCCAGCGATATGTCTACATACGACGCCATTATTGTCGGTTCGGGTCCTGCTGGCCTCTCGGTAGCCCTGGCCCTGAGTCGCGTCCACAGACGAGCTGCTATTTTCACCAAGCCCAACGGCGCAGGATTCCGCAACGAAGGCGCCCATGAAATGCACAATGTCATCTCGCGCGACGGTACACCCCCCGCTGAATTCCGACGCATCGCCACAGAGCAAATCAAGCAGTACGGCACGGTCGACTTCATTGAAGCCGACATCGTGGACATGAAGAAACACGACGCCGGTAATAAAACAGGCTCCCCCCTGGAGACCTTTGAAGTCTTTGCCGATGATGGCCGGAGCTGGATGGGCAGAAAGCTGGCGCTTGCAATGGGATCTGTCGAGGTTTTCCCGGAGATCGAGGGCTATGCGGAAAACTGGCCTCATAATATGTAAGACATCCCCATTCCGATATTATACAGTGCATGTGAATAATATGCGCGCAGCTTTCAGTGCTTCTTCTGCGACGGCCATGAAAGATCATACCTTCCAGGAGGTGTCCTCACCTTCCCAAACCCGATGTACGCCCATTTAGCGCAGATGTTGAACCTGCTCGTCTCCGAAGCCTCCGGCCCTGCCACCGTCTTCACCGATGGACCCCTTCCACAGGACACGGCCATGGAGGCTGCCATGGAGAAAGTCAAAGCACTCCAATTCACCGTCGAGACGGGCAAAATTGTCCGTCTCGTACCCGCCACCGAACCAGATGTCGGCGTCACCGTTGTCGTGGAGAGCGGCAAGGAATACAAGCTTGGGTACTTGGGACATAAGCCGTACACAGTCCTGGCGGGAAAGGAGATGGTCATGAAGCTTGGGATTGAGATAGAAGACAGCCCTGTTATGGGGCAGAATATCAAGCTCGTTGATCCGTTGGGCGGGACGACTGTTCGGGGCGTCTTCGCAGCCGGCGATGCAGCCACTCCTTTGAAAGCGGTTGCGAATGCAATCGGCGGTGGTGAGTTGACTTTGTCCCTGGTCTTGGATTTTACAGGATTCTAACTATGTTAGGGACGACTGTCGGTGCGGGCATGGTGCAGCAATTGATCACGGAGGATATGGAGGTTCTCTTAGCCCGAACAAGTAAATAGATTTGGACAATATCACGTCTGTGAGCTTATGGCAGGGATACAGGAGTTACCACGCGTAGCATTGTATAAACCGTAATATCCAAGTGACCCTGCTGGGTCCGTACTACGGACCGTTGTTCGGTCGCCCCGAGTATAGGCCTCCCTGGAAAGCAACAAATCTGAAATTTGCTGACCGGCGTGTGCTACATAAGTTGCCTCTACTGGAAGCGCCCATCTAGGAGGCAAAGGTCAATCCACTACGGACTGTCAACATGGAAACGCTACAAAGCATCGATCTGTACCCTACATACATTATCCTCCTGCCACTTGGCCCAATTCTCTGCTATGTATGCTGGGGATGGGTAATTGGCGTCAGAGGTGTGCTGGAGCAGCTCAATGACCTGATATCAAAAGCCCTCGACGTATGCTAGTACTCCCTAGTTACGTGTGAGTGAACGTGCTGACCAAGGATAGCATTATCTGAACCGACGATATCCCATCATGCACCTCGAGACAGGCCAGCCAATTCCAGGCCGGCCATATCGATGGCCCAACGGACAAGGAGACGTCGGGAAATTTCTAGATGGTGTTGAGAACCGCCATACATGGGCACAGAAGCATGGGCGCATTTACCGCATATGGGCTGGGGCAAAACCAGAGATGTAAGTATACCCCCCTATATATAAAGGTCGATGCTGATAACAGAATGAAACAGCGTCCTACAGAAACCAGAACATGTGAAGCTGGTATTCCGAGATTCTGACAGACACTCAAAGGCCGCGAATAACGACTCGGGCTATCTGATGGGCGAGGTGCTAGGAAAATGTGTTGGCCTAATAAGTGGGCATAACTGGAAGGCCGTGCGAGGTGTGAGCGAGCCGGCATTTACACATACCACTGCTGTCGATTACCTGGATCTCATTCAACGCCGAGTACGCAATTACCTCGGCGAATGCCAAGGGCTGCGAGAGGGTCTCATCGATCCAGTCGAAGACTTCAAGTTCCTCCCATTTCTGATCATCGGAGACATTCTGTACGGGCCTATGACACCTGACATGGAGGCCCAACTCCGCCATATGGCTCCGATTCGTGAACGGCTCTTTCAGTTTGTTATCAAAGGCGGGCTAGCCCGGTATTCATGGTCACAGTATCTTCCTACGCAGGCGAACCGTGTGCTGAAGGAGTTTCGGAGCCAATGGGTTGCTTTCAACAAAGATGCCTACCGCCGCTCGAGAGAGATGAACGCAACAAGGACACCTGTCTATCAGCTTTTTAGCGCCGTAGATCGTGGCGTAATCAGTGCAGATAATGCATATCAGACTCTCGACGAGATGCTCTTTGCTAATCTAGATGTCACAATGGGCGCTTTGTCTTGGAACCCCGTCTTTCTGGCAGCAAACCCCGACGTCCAGGATAAGCTGTATGAGGGGATCACTGCAGCCCGTGATACAGAAAGCCCTGCGCTCCAACAATATCTACAAAGAAGCTCCACTTATCTTGCTTCATGCATACTCGAGTCCTCCCGTCTCAAGCCCCTGGCGGCCTTTTCTGTTCCCCAGGCCACGCCGACTGAGCGTATCCTAGACGGATATGTTATCCCCGCAGGCACAAACTACATCGTCGATTCCTACGCCCTGAATATCGAGAACGAAATTTGGGGTCCGGATCGACACGAGTATCGGCCTGGCCGGTTTTCTGAGCTCACTGCATCAGAAACACGCTATAATATGTGGCGCTTCGGATTTGGTCCTCGCCAATGTCTGGGGAAGTACGTGGCAGACCTCATTCTCCGGGTATTCTTGGCGTATCTCGTCCAAGATTGGAAATTGGCGTTGAAAGACAATGAGGGAGCCAGCTCGAAAGACTGGAAGCGAGACCTGGACTCGTGGATTACGCATCCCAAGGTTGCATTGACATGTATACCCCGTGAATAGCCGGTGTTTGAGCCATTGAATGGCCATGAATGAACAAATATTAAGACTCCGTACAGATACCGTATGCTCAAATTGGGGGTTCGGCGACTTAATCTGGTATGTGTCCGACACCCGAGGGTACTCAGATGCAGGGGTCTGTCGGTAGTGCACGCGCAAACATGCTCACCAAGCCTGCCAGACAAGGGGTCCGAGTGCGTTCTGTCTAGACCTCGCAGATGACAAACAGCTCACCTTCGAGTGGCTTAAAACCTATCGATGGAGTCGGTATTCCACTTTCCGATCACATACACGATAGTAATCATGGCTACTGCTAATGATGCCCAAGCCGCCGTCAACGAATTCGCCTTCGATAAGGAGGTCGCTCATGATTACTCCGAGGCCACCAAAGTGGAAGCCAGTCTAGCTGCCGAGGCAGCCGATACAGCCGAGACAGCCCTTCTCTCTGGACTTCGTTTAGTGGCTGTGTTCACCGTCCTTTGTTTTACTGTATTTTTGGTTGCATTGGTTAGTCTCCCTCAAGCTGGACCTCCCCAGCCTCAAGAGACAGCCTGACAATTGGTATTACTTCTAGGATAACACCATCATCGCCACCGCCATACCACAAATCACTGACCAGTTCAAGGCCCTTGACGACGTGGGCTGGTACGGCTCGTCGTACCTCCTCACGACATGCATGTTTCAGCTCGTCTTTGGCAAGTTATTCAGCTACTTCCCCATCAAGTGGGTGTTCTTAACGGCCGTGATCATCTTCGAGATCGGCTCTGCGGTCTGTGGTGCAGCCCCAACATCAGATGCGTTTATCGTGGGACGGGCAGTTGCTGGGCTCGGAGCGGCCGGTATTTTCCAGGGAGCCATGGTCATTGTTGCCTACTCTGTTGAGGCTCGCAAGCGTCCTATGTGTACGTTTTCTGGCGACCGCTATTCTTCCCGGTGTAGGCTAATGCTCGCCGCAGATAACGGGATTTTTGGCTCCATCTACGGTGTTTCTTCAATCATTGGTCCTCTACTCGGGGGTGCGTTCACGTCCAATGTCAGCTGGAGGTGGTGGTCAGTACTTCCACGTTCTAGATCTCCCGCAATATTCTAACAGAACCAGCTTCTACATCAACTTGCCCATCGGGGCCGTCGTCATCCCGGTCCTGGTCATATTCCTACGGCTGCCCGAATCCGTGCCGTCCGAATCTTCCTCAAAGAGCCTGATCCAGCATATGGATCCCTTCGGCATGGTGACCTTCCTCCCCGCCGTCGTTTGTCTCCTGCTAGCCCTGCAATGGGGCGGAACAACTTACAGCTGGGACAACGGCCGCATTATCGCTCTCTTCGTCCTGGCCGGTGTCCTTGTCATCGTATTCATAATCGTTCAGATCAAGCGCCAGGACAACGCCATGGTGCCCCCGCGACTCATCAAGATGCGCGCTATCGCCTTTTCGTCCATCTTCATGATCCTCTTCGCAGGCGCTTACTTCGGCATTGTCTACTACCTCCCAATCTGGTTCCAGGCCATCAAGGGCGCATCCCCCGTCAACTCAGGCATCATGTGTCTTCCGCTCATGCTGTCAATGGTCATTTTCTCCTTTGTCACCGGTGGCGGCGTCACAGCGACCGGGAACTACGTGCCCTTCTTCTACGCCGCCGCCGTTCTCGCCACCATCGGAGCTGGGCTAATGACGACCTTCGAAGTTGACACCGGCCATCCTAAATGGATAGGCTACCAAGTGCTTCTCGGCTCAGGGGTAGGCATGGGCATCCAGCTCCCCATCATCGCGGCGCAAGCCGTTCTCCCCAGCCCTGATATCCCCGTCGGCACCGCGATAGTCACCTTCTGCCAGACGTTCGGAGGCGCGATTTTCGTCTCGGTTAGTCAGGCGTTGTTTGCGAACCGGCTTCGCAGTGGCATTCTACATACCGTTCCTGGGATTAGTCCGTCCATTGTGCAGGAGATTGGAGCTACCAATCTAGACTCTGTTATTGATGAAGGGCATATGCCCGCTGTGAAGGCGGTTTATAATGATGCGCTTGTTTCGGCGTGGTATCTTACTGTTGCTCTGTTTGCGGTGTCCCTTGTTGGGGCTGGAGGGATGTCGTTCGCGAGGAGGAAGTGAGCTGCCATTATGTTATGAATAATTGGAACTCGCTCGTTAAGCACTCAGAGACATCCGATTAGAGAGTAGGAGTGGGCATCCGTAAATCATGCAAATCATCAAGCACGAGTGGAATAAACACATCATCCATATACAGTATCAATCTCTGCAACACATTTTGGATCACAGGTAGCCTGTACATCGTAAAAATATAGAACAGCTTTAGGTCCTCTATAATGTGCTTCTTTGTATACTTCTGGTAGCGCTTATTAGAGAGATCCTCTACGACTCGATCCGCCTGCATAGTTTTATAAGCGAGAGAAGTACTCTGGTACTTCACACCATGAAGTATTTTTCTCATCGATGACAATAATTGAAGCTCTGGATGACGCCCTTTTATATCCTTTATCATTCGGCCTGTAGAACATGCAGGTCGTGGAGTTGTTGGTGGCTTAAGTTGTTAGGTTGCGGAATTGGGGGGGTGCTGGAGTGGCTATAACTATCGCAGCTGCCTCTGTTCTAGCTCGTATGTCGATTCAGTAGTTCTATGAATACCAGTAACGTCCTAGATGATATCATACTATCTAGAATTTACAGCGACTTCTGCAAGGCCTTAAAAGCTCTAATTTACTTCAAAATTCGATTAATATCGGATAGATATAGCCCAGTCTCACGCCGGCTAGCAAGAATTATTCGTGTAGTAAATACCTTGCTGTGGATCTCTTTAATATTGTTATGAAAGTGTCCTTTATCATAGTTAATTCGGCTTAGCCGTGAAGCTTTGTTAACTGCACCTGCATGGGCCTTCTTGGCCTGCAAAAATAGGATTAAATAAAGAGGTTGCCGCAGGTGAGCAAGGTGAGGAATCTGGTAAAACCAGTATTTCAAGGCATTCGGCAGCCCTCATAAACTCTCTTCTTATATGGGGCTTACATCAGTGGAATATAAGCAGTCGATACATGCCCAGTTGGCGGGGATAGGTTAAAATGTAGAAATGATATATCTAGTTATATGCAAATTCTCTGTTCATAAATATAGCCACTTGAAGACGTCTCGATGATATATGCAGGTGGTATTGTCGCCAATTCGTACCAGTCACGGATTTACACCTCTCCAGGCATGATGATAAGAGGTGGCAGTACCCAGACATCTTGAGTTAGGGATGTTTTCATCTCTAGCAAGTATATATAACCAAAGGGTTTAGAGAACAGGGCTTCCTGTCTGCTTAGCTATACTTAAGCCATATGCTAGCTAATTAGTCCTATAATAGGCCATTACATGCGAATGCAATACACATATATATATTTAATACTTATAGCAAAAGATTAGGCAAGATCTAGGAGAAGGTTACATAGAAAAAAAAAGTTCAGGATAGTCTCATGCTACTAGAGAGGATGATATAGTTGCTTGTGAGCGTACCATGATAACTAGGCAGAACAAAAAAGGACCTGTTAAATCCAAGGCACAATATATACTTCAACTTATCCTACGCTCTAGGGCCGTGTCTTCACCTCAAGACCAGAATATAGTGTCTCGACAAAAGATCCTCTCCCACAGATCTCTCCAGTCATGCCCCACGGTGGCGTCTACCCAGGCGAAGGATTGAAGGAACGCCGACAGCGTTGGTACAGAGTCTACTGCCGCTTCTTCCCGAGCCATCAAGACCATATACGGGATTAGACTGTCAGATTCCGGGGTGTTCTCGTCCAGCACGGTCAGTATTACAGCCACGCACCATACAAGCACGGGCCGCGAGACGTTGCGCGCACGAAGCCATTGAATACGCGGTAGGAGGGCATTCTTGAGGATATATTGCGCTGGCCCCCGAAATTTCGGGATCGGAAATGTCACGTGTAAAGCGTATAACAGTGCGCTTAAACGACAGGTGTGATATATTTGCTGAGAGAGCAAAAGCGATAGCTTATTTTGTTCCGATTGTGTACCCGTGGGCAGTTCGAAGATGAGCTCGCAGGATTCGGTTTCTTCTGGTAGAGAGAGTAAGTGATGGTGGATAAGGTTTCTGCTGTCACCCAACAGATCCAAAACCACGTCGTTGCATTTAGTGCCTGTATAATGTTGAACGACGGCGGAATATTCGCCTAGTTGGACAAAGACCGCAACTATATCCTGCTTCACTGCCGGCCAGAGGAAAGAGAGTTCCTGAAATCCGGAGCCTGGCGAGAGGAGTGGACTGATACATGATTTGAACAACTGTCCAGGAGGCTGCAGAACCAATCGCCTTCCTGCGACAGTCATCATCGGATATATTGGCTTGCGAATGACCTGGAAAGCGCCGTAAAGGTCAGACAGACTAAGCAGCCAAGTCAGCCGAGCTGTCCCAATTTTTTCAATTCCACCCGATCTTTCGACAAGATCCTGCATTATTTTCCAATGCAACGGATGATATATTCGGCCGCCATAAACATCCAATGCCTGCAGGCTGATAAAAGGCGGAGTGAATAGGCTACGATCGCGAGCCATTTTCCCCTTGTGAAGCTCATTAACGGCCAGGTAGAGAACACACATTATCACTCCGTCAAGGCCGGTTGTTGGTGATATTGGTTCAGATAATTTTGCAACCTCAAGGCGTAAAGTCCGAAGGGCCAGCCCTCTAATCACCATCTGTTCCTTTGAACTTATTATAGGATTCTCCGCACCATACATGATACGCAGCATATCACGGTGGTAAGATGCTGCATATAAGACAGCGTATAATTGTGTTTTGTCCTCCATTGGGAAAGCCCAGGACCGATATCCATTTCCAGTATAGCCTATGCGAAAACGGGGCCAGATAGTAGTTGCGGCGAAGTCCAACAACTCACTTATTCTTAGTTCAGCAACGGTGGAATCCATAGGTAGGAAAGGATTCCCACGGTATGTGCCGAGCAATGCGGGACTAGGGTAACTTCGCAGCTGGGGTTGAGGTCCAACTGGAGACGATTGCTGAAGCCGCCGCCCGCACATTAGGCAACGATTTGATGGCGCAGGAAGGAGCCGACTCCGTTGATTGGTGTTGCTGGGATTATTGAGCAATAATACTTCACGATCTGGTTTCTTGATACCGGCGCTAGATGCTGTCAAGCGGCATGTGCATGGGTCTGAACTCTTTGCCTGTTTTGAAGCCAACATCAGATCTAACTTGTTGGCCGCATCCAGCCACCTTTGCGATCGTTTCTGGGCTATCCCCCGTCGCACGAGAGCCGATCGCAGATGGCTGGCTTCCTTCTTGAGGATCGGGCCCCCGACGAAGTTGAACTGTTGTTTTGAGGCATCTTCTGACGGCTTAATCATCTGTGCGAAGTGGCTGGTTTCACATGAATCTTGGCAGGATGAGGTCAGAAAGTTGCAGAATACAAGAATACTGCCAGCACTTAGGATGACTCAGGCGGTGATCCAGAGCTTTCCGGCAGTCTTGGCAATTACTCGCAGCTGAACAGACTAGTCACATTCCTCATCGTCGCTTCCTCCCAAACAACGTAGACATTATCGATATGGGCTGGAGTCTGTGCCTTTCTCATAAGAATCGTCTAATAAGGATGACCCGGATGATTGTCAAGTGGATATTGATTTGTTTTCCTGCGAATGCGACGAAGCCGCCTCTGGAGTCAGGAGTCAGGACTCAGGACTCAGGACCTTAGGTGCCTGGCCATCGGGGCACGGGCCAATATCGGCCCGTGCCGTCCTGGATGTCACGTGGCTACCCTGATGCTCAATTAGGTATCACTAACCATAGGATCTCTTACAAGCCTGTTCATGCTAGAGCGTAATCGGATGGTGGTAATCTGTATACTAAATTGAATTGATGCATTCCATTCCACGGAGATTTATTCGGAGATTTACTCGGAGTTATTTCTTGATTTATGCCTCTCTCTCTAATCGGGGATGAATTATTAATGTCTCCGGCACACAAGGTCCGATGCAGATCGCTCCGATCAGCCAATAAGATCAGGCTACTCTATGAGTAACAATGAGCAACAATGAACAACCTGGAGTGAGATTATCAATTAACTTGCTAGAACTGTCTGGCAAGAAGTATTTAACTCGAGTTATTATCCCACTGTCAGTCTCTTTCATCTAATCAATCAAGCCATCTCCCTCAATTCGATCATCTACAGAGCGCCATGTCTTCTTTAAACGACCTTCTTAAGATCGCTGCCCCAGTTCGCGCATTTGCGCTGAAAAACTACAGCGTTACTGCCCATCCAGACGAGGTCCTTCAAATCCCCTCACGAGACGAAGGACGCTTCATTCGACTTCATGCCTATAATACGCTCAACAGGGCTACCCCTTCCCCCGTCCTCGTCAACTTCCATGGCAGCGGATTCGTGAACCCTCTACACGGAAGTGACGACGAGTTCTGCAGATACATCGCGAAGAAAACCGGATTTGCAGTTCTCGACTGCTCCTATCGACTCTCCCCAGAAAATAAATTCCCTGCTCCCGTCCATGACGCTGAAGATGCAGTCCGCTGGGTCCTTTCACAACCTGAGAAATTCGACCTTTCCCGCCTCTCAATCTCCGGCTTCAGCGCAGGTGGCATCCTCTCCCTAGTCCTTAGTTCGGTCGTCTTCCCGCAGGGGACATTCAAACATGTCCTCGCCGCCTATCCTCCTACAGACATGATTCAAGAGAACACGGAGAAGATTGCCCCCGATACGTCGATAGATCCTGCGCCCGTCGAGCTGTTAGATGCTTTCATACGATGCTATTACCCGAATCCCGAAGATGTGAAGAGTGTCTTCGCTTCACCGGCTGTGATCCCGGCTGAGAAGTTCTCGGATAGGATCTTGCTTGTCACCGCCGCTTGTGATCGACTCTGTCTTGAAGGAGAGGCGCTTGGGAATAGGATAAGAAATGAGACGACTAAGCATGTTGAGATGCACCGGTATGAGGGTTGTGAGCATGCGTTTGATAAGGCATACGCGAAGGGATCTGTTCAGGAACGAGCAAAGGATGACTTGTATGAAAGAGCAGCAACGTTTTTGACAGAATGAACGTTCTGTCTGTGTCCAGCATCAGTGTGTTCTTTCAGTGTATTGCGGCGGTCCTCAAGAGTCGCTTCCCAGACATAGTCCTATGTCCTACGGGCCTACATCAACATGATGTCCCCAGTTACTCGCGCCATACTGATAGATAATGTTTTGCTGTAACCTAGCTCATAACTCTTTTTTTGTTCGAGTTCTTTGGTGCATTAGTAACTTTGCTGCTAAGCCTTCAATCCGGATGTCGGGCCAGTAATTTAATAGAGGCAAAGCACTTGTATCGGATTAAGCTCTGTATTTAGCTGGTTAGATTTCTTGTACTTCATAGTCCTAGCAGATCTCACGTGGGAGCAGGTTTGTAAGGAGAAATGTGTGACTAGTAGGTAAGCCGTGTCTGTTCATGGATTTGGGAAAGACGTAAGACGTCGACTCCGAAGGACTTTGGACATAGGGGTCGGTTAATATTATTTTATCAAGCAGGAGGATCAGGGTATTGCAGCAAAAGAAATCGATTTTAGGACCCTCGGATCTATAGCTTCGAGCGCTACTACATCATAAGACAGGGTTTTCTATTTTATAATTATTCCTCTTATTACTATGGCTTGCTACTTAGATCAGCAGCCCTATCTTCTCTGAATACATGGGTAAAGATAGTTAAGATATCTATACTTTTATAGTAGCTAGTATAAAGATAGTCTAAGTATACCCTAGTATAAATAAATATTATATAAGCCTAAAACTAAGCCTTATTTAGGCTTTAATAAGTGGGAGTATTGTAAGGACACGCGAGCGGAGGATTCAAGCCTGAGGTATCATGAGTACCCAAGGCATCGCGGGTACTAACTTAGCATATAAATATGTATTTAGAATCCTTGCAAATGTTACTTTAAACCTTTAGTATTAATCTACTTGTGATAACACTCCATATTCGGTAGTTCGATTGATTCGGGATGCCGTGAGGCCAGGTCTGATTAGCTCGGAGACCTTAGGTCCGAAGACCTCCTGGCTCTGAGCATGTTATTTCTACCTCTGGGCTACGTGGTCTATTTATCTATCTAGCAGCACTATCCTATCTAATAGCAAGTATCCCGAAGATACTTACTAAGGGGAGGTCTAATATTATTAATACTATAGCCTCCTAAATAATCCTGTGGATTAATCCCCTTGGAGTCCCTGGAGTATTAATAGAATCATATCCTCCCCTACCTAGACTAAACTTTACCTTGAAGTTTAACTATATTAATAATAGCCCCTTGTGCCTCTACATAGATCCTATAGATAAAAAGGTCTAATCTAAATAACCAGAAGTTACTAGAGTAGCAAGTAGTTATTTAGAATAATATAATATAGGATTTAACTAGCAAGGATTCCTATATAGTGTTATGAACCTAACAAAGCAGAACGATTCGGCAGAACTTTGCCCCAGGGTAATCTCGGCCCCAGGGAATCCTCTGCCCCAGGACAAGGTATTCCCTAGGGAAAGGTTCGCCCCAGGGAGAGACGTTCCCCAGGGCAAGGTTTGCCCCAGGGAGGAACCTGCCCCAGGGCAGTTCCTGCCCAAGGCAATACTAGCATGATTAGATAGGTAGATACTACTAGATACTATTAGTTATATAACTAATATTACTAAGCACCCATAGACTATATCACGTGCTATAACTATTAAAGAGACTATTAATAGTAGAAGAATAGTATATACTAGGAATATACCTTATTAGGTATACTATTTAGGAGACTATCTATAGTAAAAGAATAATAAGACTTAAAGAATATATAAGGATACTTATTCTATTATAATTAGTCTTACTTATTTTTTATAATTATTACTATATTATTATTTAGAGATACCTTTAATAATAAGATAACTTATACTAAACTTCTCTATAAGATAGGAATATATTCTTATCTTAGCCTTGCTTCTATTACTTAAGCTTAATCCTTAGTAACCATAACTAGTCTTTATACTAGTTGGACGTGGTTATTCAGAGTAAAGGTAGGAAGTTAATTAAACAGAGCTTACGTGAAGGACCCAGGGTAAGGAAAGTATTGAGAGGTCAGCACTTTCGGTAACATATAGTATATTAGGGGAAGAGCTTGGACTTAGGAAGTATAGACTAGCTAGCATACTACTTCCTTGTAATAATATAAGTATTTATTATTAAATAACAAGAATTACTCTGTCTTTACATAAGCATGTAAATTAATAGAGGATTTCCTAGGTAATAGACTATATAAAATATATTAAGTATTGTCAGACAGCCAGGGTGCTTGCCTGAGGCAGCTATTATTGATCAGGCAACCACCAGAATGTTTCTATCGATTTCGACCCCACTTTTCATGATATCACACTACCAGAATGTTCTCTTTTGATTTCTAATCTGTTTTCTATATGATGTCACTCTTTTCTATTTTATTCTACCACTGTTTTCGATTATTAATTAGAAGATTCTGGGCCATATGGATCTCAACATAAATATGGCCTACTTCCCTCTGGTTTAACATGGAGAACAGACAGTTTTTGGACCGATCTCAAGGTACTAGAGAGCTCCAGATCCGGGGAGTCTCCTAGGTAAAGCCTAAATTCATTGATTTCATTGATTTTTCACTTATGTCTCACTTCCTTCTCACTTTTCTATGGTGTTTCCTTACAGATCTGAGAACGAAGTGAAAGTTACCTCAAAACTAGCTGGGAACTCCTCTGATCTACCGCTGAACCTCGGATCACATGACCCGACGGTTCGACAAGTATTATAATAATTAAGGCCTAATTTAAAAAAAGTCTTTTTATAAAAATTAAAAATTATTTTTAATATAGCTTTTAATACAAATTATTTATATTATATAAAATATGCTATAAAGCAAATATTATATAAAATTAATATCTATTTAAATAAAAGGTTAAGATAAGATAGAAGTAATAATCTTAGAAAGTAAATTATAAGTAAATCTATTTATAATTTTTATAATTAAATAGCTTAGGATTTAAATTTATTTTTAGCATAGACTAGTAGATATAATTCTAAATAATTACGTAATCCTTACTAGATATCGATATCCCTAACACTGATCGAGTTATCAAGCTTTAAACTAAATAGAAGGAGTTATGCTATGGCGGCGCTAGTCCTGATTAGGTTTAGGGGGTGTGGCAGGAGGGCACACCGTACAAATACCAGGTTAGTGATCCTGATGTGTCCAAAGCAAATGCCGCTGACAATTTCCTTCTATTGTGCTGTTAAGATCTTCTAATATCATGGAATATATGTGTACGTGTCAAATTGAAGACTTTGGGGGCATTCATGTAGCGAAAAAGTCTAATCACACCATAATGCTTGCTTCATCCGTTGCCCTGAATGCCTAGGAGGTGCAGATAGCCATGGACATGCCTGGTATTGCGTCGATCGTAAATCCGAGTATCTAGATTATCATCAAAGGTTCGATTTTGATAAGGTTATGGGCTTCATACTGGATTGTCTCAATGTTATTTGAGAGAAAAATGGACCTTTATATGAGGTAAGACGGCCACCGGATGTTTATCACTGCAAAGAAACTCGACCTCTTGTTTAAACACTCTTTCTTACACTAGACATCAAGTAAAATGGCGATAATGAAAGACAGAAAAGACAGCACCACCAACAGACCACTTTCGAAGATTCATGCGCCATTACCACTGTGAGAGTGGTATTTTGTTTTGGAGGCTTTACTGAGTATGTCATCAAGATGGCCTAAGCTCTAGGATAACTTTAATCAAAGACGATTTCTTCGGCAACCCTCGCACGCGCGTATATGGCACCGGCGGCATTGTAAAATATACTTTCTGTGCCGATCCCCACATATTTCACACTCGAAGCGACGTCTGCCCGTACCAAAAATGCGTTCAAAACGACCCGGATGCTCACATTCGTGACTATCTCTCAGATCTTCTTGCATCCGTGCAACACGAAGTTCGTGATCTCCAGGAGGTAATTCTTGGTGAGCTTCGCGGTCGACTAGTTCTTGGGCTCTCTCCACCAGCCTTTGCTCATTCCATCGTTCGCAGGAACACGTCTTCCATCCCATGCCACACAAATAGCAAAATTCGGCTCTACACTTGCATCTAGTCATAGTATCAGTGATCATCATCAAGCTATACTAATGCGCAGGGACAAGGTTGGATAGCAACATACGTCATATGGTAGCAGCCAGTGCCTAGCTGTACTAACGCTCGGCATGAAAAGCAACGTTGCCAGCCCTCTCTGCTCGCTAAAGATAGAGTGGCTTGTAGGGCAGGGTCGGAAGCACAGTCATCATGGTGATATGTCTCCTTACACATTGTGCACGTGGAAGAGTTGCAAACATCACACTCTGCCTGATCTGCTGTAATCCTACTTGGAGGTATAAATTTGCCGCAGCCTATGTTGCTGCAGTATGTTCTGTCTGTGGTTGTGAACTCAATCGCCGCACTCTCAAATTCAACAAGTTCGTGTTCAGACATATCGGCTTCGACAAGGAGAAAGGGAATAGCCTCACGACAGCATCTCGGTGGAAAGAGTGATTGGTCTTTTGTGGCCCTGAGGAAGAGACTTTTCAGGCAATCAGCACAATAGATATGAGAGCAATTCTTCAATTGAATCATCCTGCACACTGATGAACTGTCGTAGCAGACACAGCACTGGACCTTTGTGTTCAATTTCGGTATTATCTCTTCCTGCCGCTGCATGTATGTCATCGAGGGACCGGCAACTTCACTCTCCTGGTAGTCCTCATCAAAGTAGGGAAGCTGAGTTGAAATGTAGGCATTGCTTTTTGATAGTAGAAAGTCGCATACACTATCCTGGTCATCCGTAGGCGGGCTCTCACACGTAATGAGATCACCAGAACCAGTGGACATTGCCAAACGCCTATCATTGCCGGCCTGGGCTTCTTCTCTTGCGATGGTGGTAATGGCCTCCCCATCTGAACCCACAGCGAGGGAAATACTCTGAGCAAGCCTTTGGTCATTTAAGAAACTGATATACGCCTCAACTTCGTCTCGAAACATTGAAGTAGCAGCTTCAACGCCGGGAAGAGTACCAGCCCGATATTTGCCTTTCCCATTCTCGCGATAGCATTCGATTTCTTTCAGTTGCTGTGTCAAAGCCAGTATTTCGTCCTCAAAAACAAATTGAGATTGTTGAGCCGGAAGTAGTTCCATATTGAGCTTTTCGATAAAAATGGACTGAGTGTGAGAGTAGTCGTTTAAGTTGGAAGAGAATGTAGAGGCTGACTATTGTAGTGCAATTCTTTCCCTGGGGATTTTGTAAATTAATAAATATCGACTCTCTGCTGCCACTCAAGCATACATACATTGTCGACTGCTCTTGATTCCTTACATTCGACAAGCCTACATGGCACGCCGAAATTCCATATTAAAGCCAGGAATTCCAGGGAGAACGGCCTCAGGAGACAGATAGGGCTCCGTCGTTAGATTCAACAGGATCCTACTTCTGCCTTCATGATTCTTCCATCCAGAAAGCAAGGTCTCCTTACAGAATGCTGTCAAGGATCACTCGGAATTGCAAATGGTCCTTTTTTTTCCATTTTCAAGGGTGCACCCCTTACATACGGTGACTAAACTTTATTAGACCATCTCGATTTTCTCGAGGATACTCAAGCCAACCAGGTAGTACCAAATGATGCACAGCTTGTTTTGATAGACCTAGAATGCTGAGGATCTAACTTAAGATAGGTTCGAATGTAGAATTGTTTGAGTACCATCATGCAAGGAGCTTATTTTCTGACCGACTATAATTTAGGGTAAGAACATCGCACAGCTCACAGGGCTTGGCTAGTTTCTCTGCCAGTTCCCTCGCAATGGCTTCAACTTCGGAGTATCGGCGGCATATATACCTGGCCTGCAAAGCGATATTCTCAGCTCAGAATGCTGCGATTCGGAAAAGAAAAGCTATTCAGAAGCGTCTCGAAGACCACAAATCCTCGCTACAGTCCCTAATTCCCGATTTCGATATTATTCGAACCGCAAGTATATGCCAAGCTCTTCTTGAAAAGCAAGTTTTTCAGTCTGAGATAAAGGCGAAGCTTGAATTCCCGGAACTATTCACATCTTCAGTGGATAGAGATTCCCAGCATCTTGAATCTGAAAAGGAGGCAGCGAGGTCAGAGGCAGAAATTATCGAAGAAATCGCCATTAATTATGAAAGAGATGATGAGGGAGCGGATACAGAAGTTCCCAGTGATCACCAAAACTATATTGATGAACGAATCGAACGCCATACAAACGTCATGGCTAAGCCTATAATACTAGCAGAGAACTCTCTGCTACCGTCCTTCTATCCATCATATTTCCCCTACCGTGCTCAACACACCATTCTTTCAAAGGTGCAGCATGTATTAGAGCAGTCCTGCTTCGATTTTGCACAAAAGTGGTTTCCGAAGGAAATTAAAGAGCATGGATGGGACTGCGCTGAGGCAGTTGAGCTTACAAAATGGACTAGGTTGATTCAAAATCGAAGTTCAAAGCTGCCTTGCGATAGTTTGCTTGTAAGGGGCCCAGAACTGAGCAGCGCTCTATCAGCAGTTCATAAGATCCGCCACACTGCCGTTCACCGACTATCGACTACCGCCCGCGGAATAGATACGCTTGTGCTCTCTGCCATGCGTATGACAAGTATTCTACAGGATCCTTCACGCACATCTCAATTGGAAGATCTTCATCTGGACCTCGTGAGCAAAACAGAAACTATCGAGCTTCAGAAGAAAGCCCTCGAAAGCACCCTTGCACAAGACCTCGAAGAAATTCAGTTTCAAAGAGAAAAGCTAAATCAGAAAGAAGAGAATATAAGAGCAAAAGCCCTGAAGAACGATCAGGATATTAAGTCGTTGATGGGTGGGTAATCTGATAGGAGAAACGGTGGAGAAAGTGTTTTGCCACGATTACCGAAGTCAATGGGAAGCTGAGATGGCTGGTTTCGCCACCGCCGACGAGGGCGATGATGGCTCTCAATAGTTTAGGTCAGGGATCGGAGAAGAAAGATAAGTAAAGGCTAGGTAATGGATTTTGATTATAAGTGAAAGAACGTGAGCCTACTTCTGCCCCTTTGAGATAGACGGCTGCCGGGCGAACTTGCGTTTGAACTGAGTGAACTCCTCTTCTTGCCGCCTGAGTTCATACAAACCTTCACGGAAAGCTGGGCAATTACTAAAGATTGCGCTTCCTGCAAGGACCTTTGGCTCCTCGTTGATGGGTCTGAATATGGCCCGGGGAAATAGACACCAAGGTTGCACATTAAGTTGACCTTGCTCAATGTTGATATCCACATGGTCAAGCTCAGAGCATGGCTCTGGGACCCAGTCTGGACCACATAACTGTGGAGGCTCTGTATCAAACTCAATGATGCAACTATCCCTCTTTGCCTTGTTCCAAAAACATACACAGTCTGTGAGAAGATGCCCAAGGTCACGCTTAAAGTCCTTCTCTTTTTGCTCAGGCACAATAACTCGAAGAATATCATAAAGATGCTGAGTTTCGAGAAGAGCAAGTTGATCAGTAGGCCTGTCATTCTCGGTAGCCTGAAGAGCCGCAATGTCTGAGCCCTCCAGGGTAAGATAACGCCATAGACTTTCCTTCCTGCGATCTTGGCGAGCAAGTGCCTCTGATATCTTCACAAAGGCGGATGTCTGATCTGGAGATAGGCGCATTTGTGGCCCGCCAAAAGGTTGCCAAAGGGTACGACATATAGCCTTCGCAATAACCGACTCTGCCGCCCAGACACGAAGGTACTTGGATGCATCAGATGTAGTCAGAGGGACACTTTGGAATATTTGATCATGGCTACAAAGAATACGTTGAGCCCGATCAATATCCTGTCAAACGTTAGTGATAAGCTATTCCTTTGGATGGGGCTTTTAACATACAGAATATTCCTCTGGGAGATCCCTGAAATAGGCATGTCCAATTGCCCTGAGGCCTTCGTGTATTCTCGACAAGATCTCACCGCTAAGATAATGGTCAGATATCAATATTAAGACAATCATAGAGAGTTCTGCTTACAATTCTGACAAGGAGGAATCCTGAATCTTGTACCTAGACTCAAGCTCTCTTTGCTTGTCTTCAAGCTGTCTCGTGCGGGCCTTGAACAGCGCAAGAGTCCTTTCTGCATCATCTTTAGTAACCGTTAGGTCCGAGACTTGAATGTTTAGCTGTTGAATCTGCTGTGCGGCCTGTTCAAGTTTTACAGTCACGGCCTTTTCATTTTGCTTGAGCTTCCTCTGGAACTCGCCCTCTATTTTCTTCCTCTCAATTGCCAGGGCTTTGTCATACTTAGCCTTCTCATCAGCCTTGAACTTTGTCTTTTCCTCTTCCAACTGCTGCTTTTCTTCCTCCAGTGTTTGCCGGAAAAGGTTAAGAGAGGCTTCTTGGTCGTTAAGATGGCTTTGGAGCTCCCTTAATCGACATTTTTCTTCCTCAATTGTACGAGACTCCTCGTTTTTGGAACGCTGTAGTTCCCTAAGTGCGGTAGAAAGGTGTTGTATTTTTTCATCCTTTTGCATAAGTTCACCCAGAGCGCGCTCAATCTGTTCAACTTCACTGTTGTAGGACCCTAGGAACTGAATAACAGCGAGTAGACGGTCAATGGGCTTTCGGGGAACTTGGTTTCCAGTGTTTATGTGGCTAGCCTCGTCACTACTTTCGTCGGTGGCTTCGGTGTTAGCCAGTCGTGCCTGGCGTCTTTTGTGTCGACGTAGCTGTCGTGCCTTCTGCTTTAATCCAATGATTGTTTAACAGCTGAATTGTTTAGAGATCAAACTCAAGGAACGGTCACAAACCTGAGTATCCTTTGAGGACTCGAAATTTCCGTTCATAGCGATAAGTGACTTCGTCAGGCGAACCAAAGGAGAACTTATTTTGTGAGAGACCATAGAGGGGTTATGAGCCAAACCACAGCCCCAGTTAGATAGGCGGGTTGATATATCAGAATCCAAGATTTATCTCTGGGTTGTCATTCTCCCGCGATCAGTTTTCTGAAAGCAAGGGAAGACTCCCTCTGCCCCTCTGATATGCCTGGTCGCCTTAGTTATGCACATGCCATCGTTCGTGCGCCACCAAACTCAACAATGCCTGCATGCCTACTTATTATCTTGGGTTGGGTGGAAAGAGGAATATCCTTCAAACGGGATTTTTAGGGTGCTACGGTGTGTGAAGAAAAGCTATCACAAAGTGCAGAGGGACGTCAGTCAAACACCTCACGGTGCATGCAGTAAGGGAGCCTCTGGCAATTCGGACTCAGACCATGAATCAATTCATAATATGGTCTTCCAAGATAAAAACGCATTTGCGAGGCTGCACCTAGGCATAGCTGGTAAACGAGCGCCAAGGGCTAACTGCCCCCCGCAAGCCAGAGCCCTTTCACAGCCTTATTTCCGAAAGACAGGAGGCTTCCTAAATATACATAACTTGTAGTTGAAACTTCTTGGTACAGTAGCTAAATTAGCAATGGGCCACAATATTAAGAGAAAATCTCAGCATTGATACAAGCCACGTTAATTGGTTAAACAAGGGAAATATGCAGCTGACACAAACAGTTAGTCGCATATCTACATACTAGATGAAGGGGAGAAACGACCGACTAATGATTAGCTGATAGGGTGAATGCTAGGGATCACCGTTTAGATGACTACTTGCAGTAGCAAGAATGGAGATGATTAGAGATATCTAGTTATGCCTCCAGCTAAGTCTACAACTATAACTACAAAGGAAAATTAAAACTGAAGTTTACCATATCTTCATGTCTGTTAGTGGAAAAGGAATAAGGTTAGGGGTCGTAGGATATCCTTGCAGACCTGGAACTAAGGAATCAAGGTTCAGGGCTGGTTCGAGAACCTGGATGGGACTTGGTCTGCTAGGAGTATGCCCCCCCCTTACCTCGCCTTGCGTTGAGATTCAAGGGCGGAGAGGTTAAGATATGCACCAAAAGTGTCCCTAAAGGACACCAGATCGCTGTCAGGAAGAGCCTTTCATATCGGGCGGAAATGTTGGTGGACTCTGCAGGATTCTTCAAATCTGCCGAGATGATTTAAGAGCCTGATATATTAACCTTGAGGCCTTGATAAGCAGTGTCACGAGTGTAAAAGATTCTTTCAGACCTTTCTTAGTTCGATGAGATAACAATAGGGCTAGTTATTGAACGGGACTGGCCAATGAGTACGCAGCGGCTCTCTAGTTTGATGCAGGATAGCTGGGAGAGTCGAGAACTTGTAAATTGCGTATGTGACAATAATAACTCTTCCTTTGACCTAGTGTACTAGCACAAAGTTGACTACTAATTCTTTGGGCTGCTGTTTTCTCCCATTGATAATATTTAGAGCGGAGACTTGAATTCTTGGAGCCTCAAAGGAGGGTTAATATTATAGATTTGTGGGATGAGAACGGCGAGGTTCAAAATGAAATGGACGACGGTGGTGATAGGAATTAAATAAGCCAGCCGCATTAACTCCTTGATGGGCGATTCTGCACTGGGTTAGTGAACACATAAGATGAGAATTCTTGAGATACAGAATTGCTAGATCTTGAGATCTTTACATTAGGGAGGGGTGGGGTGTTGACTATTCTTAAATATCATCTAGATATACTCGAGAAATCACGGCAAAAGACTCAAACCCCCAAAGCCTCATTTGAGATGTAGTGACTTCCTCCCGCACACCGATACCCGTGTTCCTGTTTGATCCACTGAAATCCAGCAACACAAACGCCCATACGACGAAGCTTCTGTTGAATCTGTTGTTCCCTCTTCCTGGCCTTTTCCTCTGCCTGACGCTTCTTGCGAAGTACATCCAATTTAGCCCGTCTGGCTAGATCTTCTAGGCGGCGCTGTTCGAGCTGCTTCTTTGCTTCCACGTCGACATTGAGGTCAGAACACTTGACCGGCGAAGAAGGAAGGAGATCGTTGACTGCCTTTTCCGCAGCGCGTTCGTTATCGAGTAGTTGCTTGTATTGGTCTTCTGCTGCTTTTGCGGCTTGTCTGTCTTGCTCTAGCTGCTCCCATACTTTATCCGATACCCCATCGTCCCTGGTGATAGCGCCAAACAGTCTCTCCGCTGCTGCAGGTGCTTGATATGATGGTTCTTCCTTTTCAGCTGAGTGTTGGGAGGAGGCAGGTGGGTTGGATGTTGTGGTCAGCACCGGTGTGACGGGCTGCCGATCGAAAGCCTGAAATTGGAGTAAATCGAGAGTCGGATTTCTCGAGACGGACTGATTCGTTGCGCGCTTGGTGCGCTCAGAAATCATTCCGTCATTTTATTGATGATAAGTTCTTCGCAAATTGTGATCCTCTTGTCCCGCATTGTCTTGATTGCAACCCCGAAGATTCTTTCGAGATTGTTTGGATATCACGTGCATTGGCCCAGTTCGCGGTCTGGGTAAGTTTGGCAAACCGACTCTCCAATTTCCTCGTAAATTCAGCCCGCGGAGACTCCAATGCGTCCAGGTCAAAGTTGTTTATCTTCTGCAAAAAACCAGACTTTCGCTTCTGGAGTAACTTCGTGAGAAGTCGAATGCAAACGTCAGGTGTGAGGCTGGCAAACTCAAGCTCTTCCGGGAACCGACTTGTCAAGCCTGGGTTGATGGCCATGAGGCGATTGATGTCCTGGTCATATCCTGCTAATATAATGATTAGTTTTTGAAAGAATTTAGGCTTTGTGATGCCGTCGACAATTTCATCCATTGCCTCCTTCGCAAACTGTCCTTCGGCGAGTTGATATGCCTCGTCAATCAGGAGTACCTTGCCGAGTGATTTCTCTAGCAGGTCCTGTGTCTTAGGACCGGTATGACCGATATACTGCCCCACCAAGTCAGTTACCGAGGATTCGATGACCTCTGCGGCTGATAGCAAACCCATATCGTAGTAAACCTGGCCCATCTTCCTCGCTGTACTTGTTTTACCTATTCCTAGCGGTCCGCGGAACAGGAAGTTGAACGGCACTTGTTGCTTTGGGTCCATCTCAAGCTCTCTGAGATTTTTGACGGTTAGACGGTAGTCCTCAAGTTTATTAATGATGGCTTCACAGCCGACGATATCTTGGAATAGCATTCGAATATTGGTCTCTTTTCGTTCTCCTCGATCATACTCTGGGTCCAAGTCTTGAGGCTCCAAGTAGTCAATACCGGGATCCCCAAGTTTGGCAGACCGTCGCTGTTGCTGTCGGAGCTTAGCATGATTCAAAAGAATATCGACTTTTCCTGTGTTGCCAAAGTGCGGACGGTTGCGAGCGCGAGCGAGAATTTCTATCGCTACCTTGACACCCTTCCCAGACGTGACAAATCCCTGAGTCTTCAACAGTTCCGGGTTAGAGAAATCCTTAAATACAAAAGCGTTATCAATGGCAAATTGCCTGGATAGCCCTGGGTTGATATTCTGGAACATCTCCTTTATTTGCTCCTCGTAGCCTAATAGTAGAACGCAGCGATCATCGCCTGGGACACTCTGCACCTCTGTGACTATGGTGTCAACCGCAGCTGTTTTAAACTGATTGGTGTTCAAGCCCTTTGAGTCGCGTGTTCTGCCTCTAAAAAGACCATAGGATTTATTGATGATAAGAACCTTTCCTAGTGTGGATGCTAGGATCCCTTTCATGTTCTATTCCGAGCCCCTGATCACACTCCCTATGAAGTCTGCTGGGTTCTTGATAATGACTAGATCAAATTCCTTTAGTTAGACATATTGTCTACATAGGAATGAAGGTAATCGAATACTCACCCTCACTATTCAATAAGTACCCAAGGTCGACCAGAATCTGCCTATAAAGCTTAGCCACTGTTGTCTTGCCTGTTCCCGGTGAACCTAGAAACACGCGGTTTAGTATGAATTCGACCAAAGGCTTCTTATTCAACTCTTGCTCGTAATTACTTTGCATACTGTCTAGCAAAGCGCGTACAGTATTCTTGACCAATGTCAGACCAATCATATCCTGCAGCTTTCTCCAGGCGGAGCAATCCTGCAATGCCTTGTTGGGTTCTGGACCGAGAAGGTCTTTGTTGGTAAGCAGGAAATCATCAATTGGGGGTTTACCTGAGGTCTTTGCCCTTCTTTCACGGGCTAATCGTGCCGCCTGACGCGCCGTGATGCGAGAGAGGACATTTTCCACAGTGCGTATATTCCCAAAGCCTTCATGCCCACGTTGTCTGCCGATCCGACAAGCAACGATTCGATAATATAGGCTGTCCATGCTATCCTCGACCTTCATCTTCCTTTTGAACTTCTTGTTAATCTAATATCCAAGGATTCAACGCAGCTCCTGCTCGTTGTAGTCCTTAAATATAAATTTATAAGGGAACCGACTGGGAAGACCAGGGTTATGAGCGAAAAACTTCTCTATCTACTAGTAATATCCTACAAGTATAGCAACTAGCTTACCCGTGAGATTCTCGACTTTGGCAAGTAGAAATTCAAGAACTTAGGAACCAGAACCATGGCTCTGGACCGGCTAATAAGCTTCGTCGATGAAAAGCACCCCACCGCTATTGTTCAGTATCTTATTCAGTTGATTTTCGCAATTAGACACGCCGCCATTGGCTAGTCGTGACCCTGTGGTCTCAATGATGAAGCTACCAGGAATAATACCCATCGCCGTGAGGAACTTCGCGTAGATACGCGCGACTGTGGTTTTTCCCGTTCCTGGGTTACCGAGGAGGACTGAGCCAAAACGGTCGGCTTTGAAATCAATGTTCTGCCTGAACGCTGCGTCGACTTGGGATTTGATGTTGAGAAACTTAGCTTTGATGCTCTCTAGCCCAATCATACCAATTAGTTGGTCTAGCTCTTTGCTTTGCACGGCTTCGTACTGCTTTTGGTATAGCCAGTCTTGCTCAGCGGGAGATAAAGCTTGCATCACGTTGGGGCCAGTCATTGTCTCTGACGCTGTCTGGCTGATATTATTGCTCGGATCGAGCACCGACTGAGAATCTTGGCCGGTCTGGTCGGGGTTGACAGCGCTTGCCGAGCTATCTCTCCTGCGTTCTGCGGTCCCACGAGTTTTCAATAGTTCAAGATCGTCGATGGTTTGTTGGAGAACGCGCTGCCGTTCCTTCTCTTCCCGATTTTCCTGCTGTAGTCGTCTCTCATGTACGATCTCATCCTGGATTTGGGCTAGTTGCTGCGCATACACCTGCTGCTTGCTTTGTCGTATTGCGTCGAGTTCCATGTCCCTCTGCCGTCGTCGCTCGGCCTCCCTATCCTCTTCAGCACACCGACGACAATGCCCCTGTTGTTGGAAGCAGGGCGTCATTTGCTTATGATTGCGCGGGCAGCTCCAATCTGTAGTTGCTTTGCATTGCATCTTTGAGTGATCTGACAGCTGATGGCATTTCTGTGGGCAGTCATGCGTCCCGCAGTTTAGTTTTGTTCCACTGTTACTGATTAGCCCCTGTTGATGCACAGTTAGGATACGAAGAGCGAGAAACCTACCATGGCTCTTCGCACCCTCCTCCATCAGGACATTTTGTGTCAAAATTCCCAGGCGATTGAAGAACGACCAGTCTCCTGCATTTCACAGGAAGGCCGTTATACAGATGTCCGCTCGCTTGAAGCTGATCGACGAACGGCCGCCATACACATTTACCCTTCTTATTACTAAGAAATGTTTTCGAGCTCTCAATCATAATCAGAACATCTCGGGCGCGAGAAAGGAGTACGTTGAGCCGCTGTGGGGCCGCCATGAACCCGATGTCTCCGTTCATGTTGCTCCTGGTCAAGCTCGCGATTACGATTTCACTCTCCTCTTCTTGGTAGTTATCTGCGAGTAGGTTAAGAGGGACTGCTGGCTATGGAGAATGTTAAGTCATACCGATGGTAGATAATTTTATTAGTTACTTAATATGTGTTACGGGCGCTCAGGGAGGCGTAGTGACGGGTTGGGAGATAGAGGAGACCTGTATCGACTACACGCGCTGTATAGCCTACTAATAGATATATATATTGCACACGAAGCGATAGAACTCTTGGATAGATAGTTGATTGATACATGGAATGGCTGCAGAGTTAGAAGGGGTAGAAATACGGGTTATGGGTCAATATCGCCTCTACCCAAGGTATCGGCAGATAGGTCGGTAGATACAATATAATATCATATTACTCCCCTTTGTTTAATAGCCTGAAATGAATGAAAGTGAAGCTATACAACCTTCCAAGGCGTAAATAGCAAAAACATTATGTAGGAGTATTAAACACCTTTTTCTTCATAATCTAAAGGTCTAGATATTAGATCTAGTAGCCTTAATATTATCTATTACAAGCGTAATAGCTTCACAACTCCCTTGAAGGCTTCTGGCTTGAAAGCTTTGGTAAGTCCGTCGGTGACTATTTGGGTGGTAGGGACGTGGAAGATACTAATATCTCTATTAGTAATAAAGTCCCTAATAGCATGATAGTAGATCCTTATATGCTTGCTCATTTAGTAGTCTACTAGGTTACCTGCTAACTAAATAGCTCCTTGATTATCAAGACCTAGGGGGATTGGTCCTCTGGGTGCCTTGTAGAGTCCCTGAAATACTCTATAGAGGAAGGGGGAACTACTTCTGACGCTTTGGAATTTGCAAATACGATTTTCGCGGCAGTAGTTGCACACTCTGCCAGGGGATTTGGAAAGACTCATTACGTATGGGACGTTATTGTTATAAGTTTCTCTGTAGTTCGAACATCTCATGGTATTTTGTAGAGTCCCTCAACCTTCGAAAGAGTCAATATACTTTCTCCTACACACTACAATAAACACGCATCCATCACAATAAGCATCAGTTTCTGATTCATTGGCGTAGTAAGATGTTGTTGTCCACGCTGGGGATAGTTGTTCTGAACAAACAGAAGAGGGCGACAAAGGATTAGTGAATGGAATCATCCCTGCTAAGTACCGGGAGAGTCACGGGATCTTTTCATGCGTTGTGATACAGTAAATTCAACCAATTGAGCTGCCTTCCTGGCTCCCTGTCGTGTAGCAAGCAGATATTGCGATGACCGCGAATGCGGGCACATCGGCTGCTCTTACCTTACAAGATAGGTGCTCTAGGCCACGTATGAACCCTTTCCAGTTTGAAAATATCTGTCACATATTACCAAGCCACCGACTGAACTTAAACGAGTTGGAATTGGATAAACTTGCGCAGGTTATCATTACCCAGGTCGCCCGACCTTCTCCCACCCAAGCTGTTTATCTGCGAAATGGCTACTAGCGAGATTCTGCCACTCATCGAGCGGATCTTGAGTTACACGTTTAAGTTGAAAGGGTTTCTTTTAGAAGCGCTGACTGCGGCTGGTGCGAACGAAGACAATCATGAGGGAAATAGGCGTTTTTCCCATGTTGGACTTGGTATAATTCATGCGGTGTTGTCACTCGAATGCCTTGAAGAAAGTCGTCTCCAGGTAAGCTCTACGATTTGCGTATTCCACTCGAGGTTGCCCTAACTTCATGCGGGCGCTCTTGGAGAGCGTAAGAAGGAGCTTTGCGCATATACTCATCTTGCGGCCATTGGAGAACGATGTACAATTGATCGATATATCAACTACTCTCCTCGGTCTGGTAGAGGGAGCAAGACTGTTATCGGTACTACAGTAGCAGCAATTTTAGAAGCAGTGTTCCTGGACAGCGATTGCCGGAAGCGAACGTGGGAGGTAATGCAACACGTTGGGTGAGCATGCTTTTGCTACATGATTCCAACATGGAGGAAGCTAAAACAAGATAGGTGCTTCCTACAAGCAGGCGGCGGAGTAAACCCGGCAAAGCTGCAGAGTGGACCAAGGGTAGGAATGGAACAGGGCGCTGCTGCACGATGCTCAGAAAATCGGACAGCCATACCGGAGGAGTCGAGCGGGGAAGGGTTCGATAATAGCAACGCGGTTGTCGCCAATAGTGAACATCCTTTGCCTGCGCGATCGTTCCACGGTCTAACCAATACTGTACAAATAGGCACAACATCCCACAACGGCCCGTCTCCACCACGCAGTGCGAGCCGGAACGAAAGAAAACAGACTTTTGACAAACCAAGGCTTTTGTGAGCTATGAACGGGAAAAATGCATGGCGGCCAACACCTCGCTGCCGGAGGAGTCTTATTTTGCTCCTGAAATACAAAAGCAACTTACTAACTTGCCTAAGCTAGCGACAAAACTCATTCTCGGTATCGGTAGCGCACAGTCCCTAGTGAATCTTCGCCAAGCAATTCAGAGGTGGAGAAGTGAAGAGGACACTGCTCTATTGAAATCATGATTATCTTTAACTAAAGTTGCGAGATTCACCATTATTCGCAACATCGATGGTGAGACCACGTATTTGAGTATCCTCAAACGCTACCATATTCTTGAGCTGTTCAAGCAGTGTGGATGCCATGAGACTCCTTCATGTAGTGGCTTTGTGCTTGTCCCTGGAAAGCCTACCACGAACAAACGGAAATCCTCACAACAATGCAGAAGCAGAAGTGACTGCATGTATACTGAGGGACATGTATCCCAACTTGAAATCGACCTGTGCCGAATATAGGCCGACGCTGGAATCTTTGAAGCAGTATCGGCAACTAGGGCGGAAATTCTGGGCAATAACTGCGTAGTATGGTCCAGGAGTTCTTGCTTTGTTGCCTAGTGGTGACCCTCCAGCCGATCAGGGTATATTCATGACAAATAAAATGTAAGACCTACGCCTTACTTTGTTCTTCTCAGCACACTAACATCAGTGATAAAGAATATGCAACATGAAGGAGCAGGCCTTTCTTCAGACGCTGTCAATACTCGAAGCTTCGCAAGGAGAGGTTATACGTACGATGAGCAGGGCGGCTGAAAAACATATTGAAGCTTTGTTTTTCCAAGCTCCCTATGAGTGTTTGCCATTCAGGCTGGAAGAAGTTCAAACGGGCCACATTCTCCAACTCCCAAAGAATTCACCTGGTTTGCTATCAATTTTAGAATAGTCAGTGACATTTTCGATTAGTTGAAGACTGTGCTGGCTTGTTTAGTTACCTGGCTGTTTTCCTGTTTTAGAACTAACGACAACTCACATTTGGAATCCCCAAATCGGGAATGCACGAGCAGCCAGATAGTGAGAGTATGTCAGACAGTAATGGTGCGACGTAGTGGTCTCGTACATGTTATTGGTGGGCAATGTGTTGGGAATGCTCTATTTATATGTTGTACTATCTAGCCCACGCTAGGGGTACCAGCACGTATGCAGGGTGAATTCTCTCCCTTGATCGATGTCGTCTTGCTTGCCAGTCATTGCCACGGCCATACAGTTGCAAACTATATATGGCTTCTCAGGCCTTTTTCTTGAAACTTAAGCTTCATGAATGAATTTGCTCGTTACTTCCCTTACCTCGTCACGAACCATAACACAATGGTGATCCGCCGTCTATCCGCATCTGCCTTGGAGGCACTCTGTTCGAAGGACCAAATGGAACTCCTGGATTCTATTGATCGACTCCGGCTTCAAGGCATCAATCATTACATTTCTCTGCCACAAATTATCGTCTGTGGGGACCAATCTTCCGGTAAAAGCTCTGTCCTCGAAGCTATATCGGGAGTATCCTTCCCGATCCGAAACAATCTATGCACACGATTTCCAACTGAACTGGTCTTGCGAAAAAACATCTGTACAAACGTCACTGTATCAATTGTTCCTCATCACTCGCGAAGTGATGAGGACCGGGAAAGACTGCTACAGTTTCGCGAGGAGCTCGATAGCTTCGAAGGTTTTCCTGATCTCGTTGAGCGCGCCAAGACTGCTATGGGTATATATGGTCATCTTCCTGGCAAAGCATTTTCCGATGATACACTTCGCATCGAGGTGTCTGGTCCAGATCGGCCACATTTGACAATTGTGGATCTTCCAGGTCTCATCCACTCAGAAACAAAGCATCAGTCTGCCATGGATGTTGATCTCGTGCGTGATATCGTCAAAACGTACATGGGGGAACCAAGAAGCATCATCCTTGCCGTCGTCTCTGCGAAGAATGATGTTCCCAATCAGATCGTTCTTAAGCTGGCTCGTGAGGCCGATCCTTCAGGTGCTAGAACGCTTGGAGTTATCACTAAGCCCGACACTTTGATCCCAGGATCAGATAGTGAGGCCCATTTTGTATCATTGGCCAAAAACCAAGAAGTCGAGTTTCGCCTGGGGTGGCATGTCCTTAAAAACATGGATACCGACAAAGGTACATCGACTCTCCCGGAACGAAACAAAGAGGAATCAGCTTTTTTTGCTAGTGGCGTTTGGGAGAACCTACCTCGAAGCCATGTGGGTATTAATGATCTTCGAGAACGCCTGAGCAAGCTGCTGCTAAACCAAATTGCGAATGAGCTCCCGAGCCTGATAGATGATATCAAGGCTAAGACCGAGGAATGTCACAACGAATTGAAAAAACTTGGAACTCCCAGATCAACTCTAGAGGAGCAGAGATCTTATCTCTTCCAAATTAGTCAATCTTTTCAGAATCTTGTCAAAGCTGGCGTGGATGGAACGTATAATCACACGTTCTTCGAAAATGCTCAGTCAGAGAGTGGTTATAAAAAAAGGATTCGGGCTGTTGTACAGAACCTGAATAGCGACTTTACTAAACATATGTACCTTCACGGGCATCTATTTCGAATCGATGGACATGAGGAGGAGTATGAGGAAGAAGAGGACATCTCCGAGAACCAGAAAATCATCACTCGTACGGAGTATGTTCGTCACATCGAAAAACTCCTGCATCGAACCAGGGGAAGAGAGCTACCAGGAACATTCAATCCAATGATAGTGAACGATTTGTTCGTGGAGCAATCGCAGCCGTGGAAGTCTATCGCCACCAGTCATGTATCCAGAACGTGGAACGAAGTGAAGCTTTTTATACGGGCCGCCGTCGTCGAAGTTACAGATCTCGCGACCTCAAGCGCGCTCATGAAGCAAGTTTTTGATCCAAGGCTGGATAATATCCTTCGACAGCTACAAGAGAGCACGTTACATCTGAGCAACCTAGATCAACAGGGACACGCCATCACGTACAACCACTATAATCTCCAGGCAGCTCGGCAGGAAGAATTAAGACCCAAATTAACTCAGGCACTCGGCAAGTTCTTCAGTACTTCCCAGCTGACACGTTCCTACGTACCAGAAACTCCAATTGACCTACTGCGTCTACGCGACAAACTTCTCGAATCAGCCGAGACAGATATGACACGCTTTGCGGCAGCAGAAGCTCTAAATTGCATGAGAGCATATTATAAGGTAGGAGCATACGTCAAACCTTTGTATCGTTCTTTAATTCTTATAAGTGGATGCAGGTGGCATTAAAAAGGTTCATCGATGGGATTGCTATCGATATTATCGAGACAACACTTGTTCAGGCCCTGGGAGACATATTTTCGCCCACGACCGTTGATGGGATGACTTCTGAACTCGTGACTCTTATTGCGGGAGAGTCAAAGGAAGCTGGCGACTTTCGGGAACAGCTCTGTAAGAAACTCGAAATTCTCTGCTCGGGACTAGAAATTTGTCACAAATTTTCGCGCGCATCCGATTTCGGTAGGACAGTAACCATATCTTGCAAAGAATCGTTACTAACGAAAGTTTAAGAAGCCTCCAGCATCGGATTGACCCCATCAGAGAGGACTCAGTCGGACAAGGACTGTCCCATTTTGTCAGATGACGGAGTTTCGATAGATAGAATCACTTTAACATGAACTCCTGCTGTACCTGCCGCAAACTGCTAGACATGTCGGTCTACTGAGCTTCGATCATGCATATTAAACACATTCTGGATGATGCCCTCTACTTCGAGAAAAGTAAGAGGATTGAGTTTGCCTCTGTTCTGGAGCCAATTAATGTAGCCATAAGTATCATGTGGTTTTCACGTCTACCTAGCTAGGACTAAGTAACATCTCACTACTTTATGGCCTTTAAAATGCTGCTTAGAATAGTAGTATCAATCCTTATCTATTTTTCAACTCGACATGCACTTGTTAATTACTCAACAAGGTTTCTATCACTTGTAGAAGAATATTGTTTCAAGCAGTTACAGTATTGGCCTCATATATAATGAAGAATCGGAGATAGAGCGCGGAAAAAACAATTCGAGGGGACCATGTAAGAGAAGCCAGGGCGCTAAAAAGGCCCTTACAGGTCACCCCAAATGTACAAACTCAGAGACAAAAGCTTTTTTTCAACGAACACGTGATGTCAGCCCAATGTGTTTTTTGGCAACCCCCGCCCAAAGCTGGACTTGCCATTGTTACGTGCTAGACAAGCCCTTTTCGCATTGTCACATGTTATTGGATCGCGTCGCTATTATTATGGCTGACCTTCCTTTTAGAAACATCTGTACACCAGCCTCAATTCTTCCTTCTCGCCCCCAGCAATCAGTGACCAATCGCTATCTATCGGGCTAGGACCGGAGATCGCAGTATCGCTACTAGGTGAAGCTATTGGTCGGAGAAGATCTCTCCGGATTGACAATCTAGGTACCGGCCAACGATAAATGCCCCCTTCCCCGCAATTCGCGATTTGAACATTCCATGGATGGATGATAAATCTCTTCCGCAAAGACAACATGCGAGACCTGCGATTACTGTCTGTCCAGGAGGTCCTGCAACATAACCTGCCCGATGACTGCTGGCTTGTCATTTCAGGCGAAGTCTGGGACTTAACGGATTTTGCCAATGAGTATCTCGGGGGAGCTTCCAGTACGTGTTTCCTACCCCTCGTTAGGGGCGGTTTGGTCTACTACCAAAGGCCTACGCATTCTACTCAACAGCCGACACAGACTGCTGGACGCGCAATGCAAATGAAGCGATGCTCAAGCGGATCTTCTTCCGGCCGCGGGTTATGCGCGATGTCTCGACCATTGACTTATCCTTATCCATGCTAGGTATCCCCATGTTAATGCCGCTCTTTATCTGCCCCACTGGTGTAGCGCGATTAATTCACTCAGATGCAGAGAAGGCCCTCGCGCGAGCAGCAAAGAATTCGGGGATTCTCGAGGTTATAAGTACAAACTCGGGCTACCTACTTAACGAGGTTATTACCGAGGCACCGGGCTATCCGTGCTTCTTCCAGCTCTATCTTTACAAAGACCGCGAGAAGTCCCGCGAGCTTTTACGCAAGGTCGAGTCCCTCGGCCTCAAGGTAATCTGGTTAATTGTTGATGCCGCCGGCCGCGGGAAGCGCGAGTCCGACGAGCGGATCAAGAGCGACGAGACGGTCATCGACCCTGTTACAGGTAAGCCGGTCAAAGCAACCGGCGGGCTCACGAGGGTAATGGGCTCCTACATTGACTAGTCAATGACATGGGACGTAATCGCCTGGATCCGCTCCGTAACAAATCTCCCTATAATCCTGAAAGGAATCATATTAGCTACTGACGCAAAGATCGCACTGGAGTATAACATGCAGGGGATCGTGGTGAGTAACCATGGCGGGCGGAACCTGGATTACTCTCTGCTATTAATCCTCGTCCTCCTAGAGATGCATAGGGCCTGTCCCGAGATCTTCGATAAGATGGACGTGTATATCGACGGCGGATTCCGGCGCGGAAGCGATATCCTCAAGGCGCTTTGTCTCGGTGCAAAGGCTGTGGGTATAGGACGCAGTTTTCTGTATGCGTTGCAGTATGGGACGGAGGGGGTTGAGCATTTGGTTCAACGTGAGTTTCACCTTTTATAATCTGGTCATGGTATCATTGTGGGCATACTAATCTGTTTTGTTCATAGTGCTCCGAGGAGAAATGGAGAGTGCAATGAAGTTACTTGGTATCAAGGATCTGTCCGAGGTACACCCCGGGCTCGTGAATACGTCAGATGTGGACTATCTGGTTCCCTCTGAGCCGAACCATCCGTATATAAAGTGGAGGTCGCGTCCGCATCTCTAGATCTAAAGGCAACAGAGTAATATAAAGCTAGGTCGATCACGGTGGCTTCTTGAACCAAGAGAGCTGCGCTGGTGTGATAGAGAGCGATCACCAATCGGCGTAACTGCTTCCGAGGCCAGGGCAACAAAAATACGAGCAATTGCCACAATTAGGTTATGCTTCAAGTATTTTCCATGTGATTGTCGCGTTGGATCGCGGTCAATCTGATTGCTTAGTCCAGGATCTCTCAGTCATCTCTTAAGAGCACTCAAATATGTTGGGCCGACATCCATATCCACCTCTCATATTGGCTCGCGAGAGATTACGAGGCTGTATATTTGAATGCTCTAGTTGGAACCTTGTCATGTGCACCTAGAGTGAATTGTGTCCCGGGCTTCCTTTGGTGTTTGAGTTTACCCTGCACGGCAGGATATATATAGCGCTCCATGACACCACAAACACCTTATGAACATGGGGTGGATGCATAAAAGCTATATACAAACCCTTATCATCGGTTCAACTATTTCAAAGCCCATTCCAACCACCAGCGTCCTTCATCTTCTTGTACCACTCCTGGACATACGGAATCCGAACGTGCGGCCCATACAGATCAACCTCCCACTGCGGACTCGGGGGCGCGAGGCCCGTCTCCTTCAGACATGACTCCCTCAATTCTTCGATGCTGCCTCCACGATCATATCCTTGTTTTACTCCTCCCGCTGCATCACGGACTTCGACGAGCTTCTTGCGGAGCGCCTCGGTCTCGGCTTCGTTGAGAGTAAGATTCTCAGGATCGACAACAACACCGTAATTCTCCCGTGCGCCATCAACAGTCACAAGTTTCCTCCTTACATCCAGCGCAACCTTCTCCGCTGGCCTCGTAAGCGGATCTCCCAATCCACCCCCACCCCAAGTAACCCACTCCAGCAAATCCCCCGGATCAACCCTCACATGGTCACACTTCGAGGGTAGAACCTCAACCGGCGGATCGCTTTCGGACTTCGAAAACCGATACAGCACCTTCCTCGACCTCGACCCCGGCTTCCCCCCGCGAATCCCCCACGGCTTCGTAAACCACCGATCATCATGGAGGCTAAACTCACCCCTTGAAAGGAACCGATACCGCGTGCGCTGCGCATTCCCACCACGGAAGAACCCCGGTCCACCGGAATCCGGCACACTCTCATTCGCCTCAATGCGCAGCGGATAATTCAACTCGATGATCTCCGTCGGGATGGACTTTATTGCAGGGAAAAGACAGTGGCAATCGAGTCCATCGCCCGCCTGGCGCGCAGGCACCCCCCCGAACCCAATCTGGTATAGCTGGTACCACTCGCCGTCGGGCTTATACCCGGAGTAGAAGAAGTGCGGGGAGTCGGAGAAGCCTGCGGCGGCGGCGTACACGGGGTTCTTCTTTGCGATGAGCGCTTGCATGACGTCCATGGTTCGGCCGAGCATGTGTGTTCGGCATGAGATGGGTGCGGGCCGGACAGGTTTCAGGATACTTCCCTGCGGGATGTATACATCAATCAAATCGTGGAAACCGTCGTTTATGACCGTGCCCGGGGCGGCCGCTGCGATCATGTAGTACCCGATGAACATCTTGAACATTGTCTCCGATAGGTAGAAGTTTATACTATGGTCGCTTTGCGGGGAGGTACCGGACCAGTCGAAGAGGAGACGGCCGCCCTCGAGTTTCGTCGTCGTGCAGGTAAGGGCGTACGGACCGATGCCGTGTCCGTCGTCGTCGACGAAGTCGGTGAATGTTGTAGGCTCGGGGTCGAAATCGGCATCGATGATCTTGGCCATGGCAGTGCGGTTCCGGAGGAGGAGCTCGTTGCATGCCGCGAGGTAGATTTCGAATCCGAAGCGCGTGGCCAGCTCGCAGACGCGGCTTGCTGCTGTGCGGCACGCGGTTATAATAGCCATCAGATCAGAGCGGTACCAGTCTGGTTGTCGGCTGTTTCGACAGAGGAGGTCGACGATATCCGAGTTCATGGTTCCCTTTGAGTATAGCTTGATACAAGGGATCTGGACCCCGTCGTCAAAGACAGACGTCGCGTTGATGGACATACTCCCCGGAACGATTCCGCCGACGTCAGTCAAGTGTCCGAACTGCGACGCCCAGCCCAGTAGTCTATGCTCGTGGAAAATAGGCAGGAGGACAATCACGTCGTTGAGATGCGTCACGGCGCCTTCGATCATGTACGTGTCATTTGTAATAAACATATCCCCCTCTTCAATCGTCCCCTTCCACGCGCGCAGGAACTGCGTGATGAAACTGCCGAATTGCCCGACGAGCATTTTCCCCTCAGCTGTGGTGATGACGTTGAATTCGTCTTGCTGCTCGCGAATCGCGGGGGACATGCTGCAGCGGAGCATGAGGGTGTCCATCTCGCCGCGGATCGAGGCGAGGGCGGAGGCGACCAGGGTTGGAATCAGTGGGGTTGATTGGACCGTCTGTAGTGCGGCTCCCGGGGTTTGCTCCTTGTTCTCGTCCCGTGGTGTATCATCGACGGGTCGGATGAGGATGTTTCCGATCGAGTCGATCTCGCCGTAGTAGCCTGGCAGGATCAGAGTGTTGCTGTCTGTTTCGGTGATGATGCACGGTCCGTCGAGGCGGATGCCTTGCTGGCTGACCTTCTCGCGGTCCCAGAGCGCTGCCTCGATTTCCTGGCCCTGTACGACAATCTTCTTCTTCGAGACCAAGGCCTCAGTCGGTGGTTTAGCCGACGCAGCTTTGGCGAGCTGAGGGAAATCAATGGGCGGCCTAGCATCGACAGCAACGACCTCGAGACGCATGAGCTCGAGCTCGAAATTCGGCAGACAGTACTTGAACTGCTGGTCGTGGAGCTGGTCGAATTTAGTCTGAAGAACCTTTCTCCATTCCTCGTCACCGAGCGCGAGATCACCTCCCTCCAGATCAACGGTGAGATTCAGTGCCTGGCCGCGGTACCGCAAGTCGATGTGGTATGTAATATCCAGCTGAATTTCCTGGTTCGCGTTTGAAGAGTGCATCGTCTCTCTGCACGATTTCTCCAAATCTTCGAAGCGGCGTTGTACTTCTCCCGAGGTTGTTCCCGACAACTGGCTGATAAACGACGAAGACTGCGAGTGACTCAGCCTCGTCGTCGCATCCCCCAACGCACAAAGCGTCCCCGGAGACGGGGGGACAATAACCGGCCACGCGCCGAGGAGTTTACCCACAGCATTCGCATGCAGGGGCCCCGCACCGCCAAACGCAACGAGCGCAAAATCCTTGGGATCATACCCCTGCTCAACGGAAACAAGGCGTAGCGCTCCATACATGGTCTCATTAACCAGGTTAATCACATCCTCGGCCGTCTGCGTCACGGGGAGATCCATCTGCTTTGCGATCCCCTCGACGGCGTCCCACGCTGCCTGCGCGTTGAGCGTGAATTCGCCGCCCAGGAGGGTATCTGGGAGGTATCCGAGGACGAGATTCGCGTCTGTCACCGTGGCTTCGGCTCCGCCTTTGTTGTACGCTGCTGGGCCTGGCGTTGCGCCTGCGCTCTCGGGTCCGACGCGTAGTGTTTCTGAGATGTCCATGTATTTCGCGATCGAGCCGCCGCCGGCTCCGACAGTTCGGATGTCCACGGCGGGGGAGCGCACGGTGAGTTCCCCGACGACCGTCTCGCGACGGAGCTGTGGTCTCCCTTGGTAGATCAGCGCGACGTCCGTGGATGTTCCGCCCATGTCGAAAGTGATGAGGTTCTTATACGGCGTGTTCCGGGTGACCACGTCAGCGACGCCTTGAACACCTCCTGCCGGCCCAGACATAAGGATGTTGACTGGGAGTTGGCCCGCGAGATCAAGACTCGTAAGCCCACCGTCGGACTTGAGGATTCGAATGACGTCGCCATCCTCGGCTAGTAAGCTTTGCAGGTTACTGAGGTATGTCTGCACGACGGGTTTCACGAGCGCGTTCGTGCATGTCGTCACGGTTCGCTCGTATTCGCCGACTTCGCGGAGGACGTCGCTGGAACGGATGATTGTTATGTTCTCACCGAGCACCTCGCGCACGACATCAGCGATGATATCTTCATGCTGACCATTCGCGTGCGAATTCAGCAACGAAATAGCAACAGCCTCGGGCCTCTCACTTTCGTTCCCCGCGCTGGCTCCCCAAAGCTTCACCAACTCAGCACGCAACGCCTCAACATCAACAGGGACAACCGTCTTCCCATCAACAGACATGCGCTCAGCGCACTGAACAACCCGCTCAAGCGGAACAATTGGATCCGGCGGCGTATAGTACAACCACGCCCCGAGTCCCCCAGGAATCTGCGACCGTCGAACGGCAAGAATATCTTTATGCCCGGCCGTAACGATCAGGCCCGTTCGCGCGCCTTTGCCTTCGAGGACGGCGTTGGTCGCGACGGTTGTGCCGTGGTGGATGAATTGGAACTTCCCATCCCAGGTCGAGTTCTGGCCGTGTTGTTCTTTCAATGTTTGTTGGACGCGCGTTATCCCGTTTTTGATTCCGATGCTTTGGTCTTCGATTGTTGTGGGCACTTTTGCGCGTGCGATTAGGCCGCTGGGTGAGAGGGCGTAGACGTCTGTGAATGTGCCGCCGACGTCTGCGCCCAGGCGGTAGGTGGCTCTGTCTGTGTTGTGTGGCATTGTTTGTAGAGGTTAGGATGAGGAATTAGATGAGATTCTTCTCCGACCATGCAGAGAGAGAGAGACAGATTGAGGGAGAGGGGAAGGAAAGGAAAAGAGCGCGTGCGGGGTGAGAAGAAGAGGGGAGGACAGCGAGATACTGACTCAGAAGCGAAGAGGGGAAGCTACATAGCTCCTCTGGGCAATGCGACGGCGATGCGACGGGACTCGGGGGGATGATCAACCCACCCTGGAAGAACGAGTGAGGGGATCGAATTGTCCAATGGCGATAGATGGTGGGGCGTGGTGCGTGGTGCGTGTGTTGGCGATAAGCCGGGGCGGCCCAGGTGCATCCGAACAGCTTCAATTGAGACGGCCAAGGTCGGCTCTGTGCGACTCGCTTTGCCTGGCTTCGTTGCTGCGATGGCCGTTAGCCATGACTCGATGAGGGTGCAGGGATCTCTCCGTCAGCTGCTTATTCGAAACATGCCTCCCTGCACTGGCAATAGTCTGCAGCGATATCCCTGTGCCTTCATTCCCTGTAAGCCACGGGCTTTTCCACGTGTAATACCCTCAACAATGCCAACAGTGTCGAGAGAGGCAGGAGCTTTCTGATTGGAGGTCAATGCATCTCGCTAAGAACATCGATCCGACAGTGCGACATGAACCATCGACTTCAGACCCAGTTGCTGGCTCTATCGTGTTTTGCTTTTTCCGGCCGAATCCTGGAAACGGCAGGCACAGCGAGGACCCCCTGTCTAGTGCGATGCATCCCCATGTTTAGTGCCCACCAGTGGCTGAGACCTCATCAATTCTGGCGGGCCGCAAACCTTTTCTTGCTGGATCTCGCTGTTCTGTACTTTTGACTTTGATAGTGTTTCGCTTGCTTCAATAATCTCGCATCAAGTGGGACAATTTGAACGAGCAGCGAGCCAAGCAGAGGCAGGCAAAACTCCTGCCAGCCTTCCAGAATCCCCATACCCTTTAATCCCCCTTGCATCTAACTTTCACATCCCTGCTCTCTTTTGCTTTTGCTTTTGCCTCGTGTCCCCGCATCGCATCGCGTCTTCTCTTGCAATGGCAGAAAAAGACCAAACAAGAGCCCACGAGGCCTACGACTCCCCACGCACAAGTCCCCAAGCTGAGCGCTACTCCTCAGACGACGATGGCGAAGTCTTCAGAAAAACCTCAACGGGCGTCAACTTCCGCAAAGTCGGCTGGTTCAACGCAACCGTCATCTTCACCAAGATCCTCTTCGC
Organism: Aspergillus kassunensis; assembly: GCA_027569205.1. Taxonomy (NCBI): domain Eukaryota; kingdom Fungi; phylum Ascomycota; class Eurotiomycetes; order Eurotiales; family Aspergillaceae; genus Aspergillus; species Aspergillus kassunensis. The sequence goes on from JAPDEQ010000039.1 coordinate 201,409, forward strand.
GACGGGCGTGCTCTCCCTCCCCTCAGCCCTCTACGCGCTGGGAGCCGTCGGCGGGTCAATCAGCATCGTCGCCTGGGGCGCCTTCAACACGTACTGTTTCGTGATCCTGGGCAACTTTCGCCTCAAGCACCCGCACTGCCACTCCATCGCGGACATGGCCGAGGTCGCGCTGGGGGTTGTGGGCAAGGAAGTTACGGGGTTACTCTTTATCATCGGATACGTCCTCGTCACGGGCAGTGGCATCGTCGGCGTCTCAACAGCGCTGAATGCACTCTCGCACCACGCCGCATGCACAGTCTGGTGGTCCTTCCTCGCAACCGTCGTAATAATCGCAACAGCCTCAATCCGCAAACTCGAACACATCGGCTGGCTCTCCTACGTCGGATTCTTGTCCATCTACATCGCGGTCTTCATCGTCGTCGTCGGCGTGACACAGCGCGATCGACCCGCCGCCGCGCCGCAAGAGGGCCCCTACGATCTCGGCTACGTCGCCATCAACAATCCCGGGTTCGCGGGCGGGATGGTCGCATCGAGCACGATTTTCGTCTCGTCCGCGGGCACGAGTGCGTTTTTGCCTGTTATTTCCGAAATGCGCAATCCGAGGGAGTATAAGCGGCCGCTGTACTATTGTATGAGTCTGGTTACGGCGTCATATTTGGCGTTTGGGTTGGTGGTTTATCGCTGGTGTGGAATGTGGGTTGCTAGTCCGTCGCTTGGGGTGAGTTTTCTCTGTTTTTCTGTCGTGCAGTGGGATTAATTGACTGACGTTGTGTAGAGCGCTGGACAAACGATCAAAATGGTCTCGTATGGCGTCGCCCTGATCGGTCTGATTGTCAGCGGCACCCTGTACCTCCACGTAAGTATCGCACCACCACAACCCTTCTTCCCAAAATGCCCCGTCTAACTGACCCATGACAACGCACAGGTCGGCGCAAAATACGTCTTCGTCCGCATCCTCGGCAAAACACCACACCTGCAATCCAACAGCCTAATCCACTGGGGAACCTGGCTCGCCTGCACGACAATCCTCGGCGCATTGGCCTTCATCCTCGCCGAATCGATCCCGATCTTCAACTACCTCATCGCTCTCGTCGGCTCGGTGTGTTTCGCGCCCCTGGCGATGAGTCTTCCGGGTCTGTTGTGGTTGTATGATCACGGGCATTATCGCAAGGGGAGTCTCGTGCAGAAGGGGGTGTATCTCTTGCATATTGGGCTTGTTCTTCTGGGAATATTCTTCCTTGTTGGTGCAACGTATGGTGTTGTTAAGCAGATTATCGATGCGTATGCTACGGGGTTGATTGGTATGTACCCCTATCCATCCCTCCTAAAAGCTTTCCGGCGTGTCGTGTGTGGGAAGAGACACTGACAAATCGATTGCAGGATCGGCATTCTCGTGTGCTGATAACTCGAACTCCTCTTGATCGACTGAGTCTCCCCTCAACTCGAGGTGGAGTGTGGAATGTGAAATGGTTCTGCGATGTCGCAATGGGAATGGCAATGGCAATAGTTATGCGGAGACCCGGACATTGGAAAAGAAATATATATACCTATTTGGGCTCTACACATAGAACGTGGTAAATTCTTTTACATGCATGTGATGCATCTTACTCCGTGCATATCATGTCAATCCCTATAAAAAGCAAATATTTTAACTGCATGGACTTTTCGGGGAGGCACAAGAGAGATCCATGATACCCACAGATGTTGAATCCACACAACGACAAGCAGTTTTGGCCCCCCTTGAGAAAGTTCAACGAGCGTCCGAACACGAGCCGTCGGACGGCCACCACCAACCAGGGGCCGGCCGGGTATCCAGCTGCTGCCTTCTAGAGGGCTAGATACCAGAGTGTCCAGTTTCCGCAGTGACAGAAAGCTCCGGAGTTGCCAATGATTTCACCGTCGATGTCAAATGTCCTGACAGACAGTGACAGTCCTGGGGAGTTGAGACACTCATTTCCGTCTCATCTCTCTTCTCTTCTCCGACCCGCCTGTCAAACTCAATTCCAAACAGTGTCCACTCTGGAATAATAATTCCGCCTCCCAAGTCGAACCATCATCGTATTCAATCAATTCAATCAATAATTCCGGACCGTCGGTCCCACAACGCCATTGCTCATCAAGCTAAGTGGGCCTTCCACTCCCGCTGTGACATGTCATTCGCGGCAGCCTCAAGCGGGATCAGCGGTGGCGGACCAGAATCCAGGCGGAACAGTCCGGAACGGAGTCTATCTGGTGAAGGAGAGGATGTGATTGGGTTGCTAGAGACAAGCATTAAATCCTGCGCGAACCTTAACAGTCACTGGTTGAACTTTCGAATGAGGAGCGGGAGGATGAGACAGGGGCCCAGGAGGGGGATTTTGAAGGGGAGTTATCGAGCACACACTGCAGGATCGGGAGTGGCCACTGCTGCCAACAATTTGCTTACAGGCCTAACATATACCAACACCCAGTGCATTCGAGAGTCCTCGAGCAGGGATTTGTGCTCTCCTGTCCCAGGTTCGGTCGGCCGGTGTCCGCTGGGCTGGCGGCCTGGCCTCGGGAATGTTTTCTTTTGAACTGGCCCCAAGGAAGCCGATCCCTGTCATCGGCGGCATCCGCACGGCCCACATCGCCCGCCTCTCATCGAACCAGATCGGGGCGTCGAGTGCGTCAAATGACAGGAACGGCAACTGAGCGACGGGCAATCCGTGGACGATTGCCAATACGGATTAGTTCTTCGGTGCTTCACAATCGACAGGGATGTTGCCGGCACATTAGACACTGGAAATGGGCAGACTGGACTTGCCCCATCCTATCCGGCCGGATGGGAATCGATAGTAATTGCGATTCCCCGGCCATCGCTTTCGCTCCCAGTCCCCCGAAAAGGATGTTGGACATGGTTGGTTCGGTGACAGGGTTTTACACAGTGCATATCGCGACCAGGATATTGGTTGCAGGGGGTGTTTGCTTTATGCTTTGATTCCTTTCTAATCGGTTCCTTGATCCTTCACGAGGTTCTTCACTCTCTCTTCGCACTGCCCGAGCGCACACCTTCATAACCAGCCGGGCCAGTGCCCTAACCTACGATCGACTCCATCTCCAGACCCAGATCGCTGCGTGGCTTCCTGACGGCTGTAGAGACGCTGGGCATCAACTTCGCATGGATCTCTCAGAACCAGCCATCCCGGCTCCTCCGGGCGAGGTCTCTGACCTGCAGAATCCAGAGGATGTCATTCACACCGTCAATTTTGCGACGCAAGTCATTTGCCTCGTTGTCGTGACGATCGTCGTGGCGCTGCGGTTCCTTGTCAAGGCAAGGCTGCGAAAGGCGCTGGAGTTGGAGGACTGTGAGTTCACCCTGCCCGGAGATACGTACGTACTTTTCTGGCTGGACGCTGATTGTTATTAATACTAGATTCGACAATTCTAGGATGGGTAAGATGTTCCGAGTCGTGGACTTCATCGACTGTGCTGACCGAATTCTCGCGTTAGGTTCTCTTCGTTGGGTTCTGCGCGAATATGATTATATGTACGTACTGCAAGCTCTTCATCTGCGAGAAGGCTATCTAACAGGAACAGTGGGTAACTACGGTGGTGGGTACCACGCCTGGGACATCTCCAAGAGCGACATGATCAACTTCCAAAAGGTATCAACCATCCCCTACCGGAGTCTCAACCAACAGAGCCACCCACGTCCACCACCACTAACCACCACCCCCTCAATCAACAGGCCTCCTACGCGGTAACGCTCGTCTACGTCCCCATGGTCTTCGTGATAAAAGTCGCCCTCCTCGCCGTAATGCTCCGCATCTTCGCGCCAGACAGACACAAAGTGATGATCGTCTACGGGACGATAATCGTCCTCCTACTCTACTACATCCCAGCCCTCTTCATAAAAATCTTCTTCTGCAAGCCCATCTCCGCATACTGGTACGGGATCGAAGCCACAGGGGGCTCATGCCTCGACCAACGGAAGGTCATCATCGCCGACGCAACGATTAGCATGATTAGCGACTTTTGGATCCTGATTTTGCCGATCCCGATGCTCTGGTCGCTCCAGATGAGTTTAAGTAAGAAGTTGCGTGTCCTGGGGATCCTCGGGGCTGGTGGCCTCGCGACGGGGTTTAGTATTTGGAGACTTGTTATGATGGTTGATGAGTCCCGGACGCCGGATACGACGTGGTTTTGGATTCATTGTGTGCTTACGGGGTATGCCAACCCCATCCTCTTTATAAATCACACTGCTACTTCGACACCTGGAGAAGAAACTATCGCGCTAACCACTCTTTTCTCCCGAACAGCAACGCCGAAGCGGGCATCGGCCTAATCTGCGCGTGCCTCCCCACCCTATCCTCGTACATCGTAACGCGCAAACTAAAATCGCAATCCGGATCAGGCAGCTACCACCGGAACTACGAGCTGAACAGCTACAACAAGCTGTCGAGCTCGAATAAAAAGGGCAGCGTCGATCCGACGGCGACGATGGCGTCGTTTGGGGTCGCGCGGACGGACGAGGCGTATCTTTTCAGCACTGTTGAGGCTGATGTTGGGAGGGAGGGGTCGCTTGGGGGGAGTAGTCAGGAGAGGGAACGGGATGGAGTGGGGAAGACGGGTGCGATTCAGAAGGATGTGGTTGTTGAGCAGAGTTTTGAGTATGTAAAATAGATTTCTACTCGTGAATCGCAGTTATGGCTTTCCTTTGTACAGGTTGAAACGGTTGGACATGATAGCAACGCGACCTTTTCTCCCCCTTTAACCCCGGATGTGTGCGCTATGGAGTGCTATACGGCTCATAAGTGGGCTAACGGCCACTCAGTGTTATGGATGCCCCAATCTGGCTGTTGCGTCTGTCCGTTTTCTCACAGCGGCATTATAGTACCCACGCCTCGCTACGAGTAGCATTTCTCTGTTTGCCTATGTATCTGCCATGACCGTGTCGTTGCTGTGAAATAACAAGACGCAGGCCAGGCTGTCCTCTAGCCAGGCACGTACTATTTGTCTTGTGCGACACGCTTGCGCAAATAGGAGATGTGGGAAGGCGCCCTCAGGAATAATGCGGAGATCGCCTGGGCGACATTATCAGGATGGGATACCGTGGTTGCTGAGAGCATGAGGAGGCCTTGTGGATATTCAAATCACTATAGTTGCGTAGGTATCGGCTCCTAGTGCGACGTAAGAGCACTTTCCCTGGCTCCATGGGGGCTGTGCAGTGCCTTGTGTCTAGTCTACTGGACTCTAGTTCAAGAGAGTCTGCCAGTCTATCACCCCGTTTACGCTTACAATCAGAACGAGAATGTTGTGGACGAGGAACGAAGAATTCCGCTGACTCCTGTTTGGCTAGAGGGCTTGAGGATCAACCAGATCATAATCCATACCGGGTCCTCAGCAGTCGTGATGACGAAATATTCTTGGATGATTACTCGGATATATCCCATATGTCTCATGATGTTCTTTCTTATTAGTGCCATGTACGGTGGTTTCAAGCGCGTCGCTGACCCATATGCTTCCTCGTTGTCTGCTAAGTATATTGCTCTCCGTATGGCGGCATGAAACGATTCTGGCATGCTGCAGTATAACCTTTCCCACACGCTGATAATGCTATTCTCTGGAGCAATGAATCTACCTGAGGAAAATTGATGGTATCGGCTACTTGAACCAACAGTTGGTCAAATAAAAAATTTGTGGCCGGTGATGTTGTCAGTATATATATTCCCTTGGTCGCCCTAGGGTGCAATCTATTGCACATATCACAGCACCAAGCGAGGAAAATAACATAAATGTCTACCTTGATAAAGAGCACCACAACGTCCACCGTCGTAAGACAGCTGGCAAGAAAGACACCCAGTAGAGGATGGTGAAGCATGAGGAGTCCTTCACGGGCACGTTACGCCTTGTTCCGTTCGGCGGAGCCGATGTCGTCGGCCAAACGGGCGGTAAAACGGCTCGCCTATGAGCTTGCTTTCGTGTCCCAGGCATCCATATGATATGGCTAACGGATGTTATCGTGCTTCAAATTCGACGCCTGAACTAAACCACGAACAGGATAATCAGCCGAGGGGCGTGGTGTGGAGTAGGACGGAGGCTGGCACAGGTACTCGAGAACATGTCGCTCTATGGAACGTTCACGACGACTGCCATAGCAAGTCTCAAAGCAATCAACTCTACGAGAAGAGATGTAAGGTAAATCCACTGGGCATAGCTTCCTCCTGCGATATGCGAGAAACCGATGACTCACGAAATCGCTGACTGTATAATCTCAAACTGTCGACATGCACATGCCAGACACCGGCTTGTTGAACATTCATCAAGTTCACCCGTACTGGAAAGATCAGTACCCACCCCGCCGCTGCCATGCCCTACTCTCGCCGACCTGAGCCTAAAGACTGGGGATGCCCCACTATCTTGTGCTTCAGGTACCCGCAAAACACCCCATATTACTCTATATTTTCTCCTCAGTTTCTTCCTTCAATCCTTCCTCTGACCCTTCCACCAGCTCTTCTACCCCGTCCAAGGCTTCCCCAGCTTCTTGATCTTCTCCCACAACTTCTTCCTCCAGTTCTTCCCCCTATCTGACTTCAACTCTCGCCGCAACTCTTGCCCCAATCTTGGAACTACATTAAATTCCACCAAAGCCTCGACACCATACGCGAATTCCAGCAGGTGCTGTTCGCGATACAGCACACACACCAGCTCCAACCCAACCGATAATCCACCCTCCGTAAGGCCCACATACACAGTGACGGGATGCCTGTGGGGAGGGGAAGGGGGAGGAATAGAGACGGAGTGTTTACCTGCCTGGAAGAGTCGTCTTCGCAATGATGATGGCCCCAGCGGCCTTCAGCCTCTGAACGAGGGTAGCATCCGTGTCTTACATCCCCGTTGAACACCTTGGAGCCGTACGTCGTCACCACCCCTTCGGGTTCTGCTTGATCCTTGATCAGGACTGGAATTCCGTGGAGGGTGCCGACAAAGTTGCCGGTCCTTTGCGAGTACTTGCCAACCTCCTTAGCCCGCTCTAGGGCAGCTTCCTCGGGGATGGCTAGGATCGAATTGAGACTCGGCCCCTTTTTATCGTGTTGGTGAATTCTCCGGTAGTACTCCGTAATGCTCTACCACGTCACAGATTGTGAATTTGTTTGCTTTGAACGCCTTATTGGCTTGTTGAATGATTAAATGGTCCATTGTACAGGTTTATCTGAACATGGCCACGAGAAAGAGATAATAATCAGAGTACAGATGAGGCAGAGCTCTGCTCACAGGCTGACTCCGACCCCGTGTTGTTGAAATATTGAACAATGTGCTTCAAATAAAACTACAATAGCCTCACAACTGGTGCAAGCAGATCCACCTATTCTGTTCGCGCCGCTGCAGCCCTGGCCTCCCAAAGCCTTACAGTACCATCATCTGACGCCGCTGCAATCAGCCTCACATCAGCCGAAAGCGTCAATGCATTTATCAGCTTCGAATGACCAGTGAATTTCGCCAGCAGGGTCTGCGTAGCTATATCCCACATCCAGACTACCCCGTCGTGGGAGGCCGAAATCATTATTTTCCCGTCTGAGGAGAGTGCCCCTGCGTGCACCCAGCCTGAGTGTCCGACAAATTTGCCGCGCAGTGCTCCAGATGGCACTTCCTTCAGTTCCACAGTTCCAGAACTGGACCCGAAGGCAGCGAGATCGCCGTTCGGTGACAAGCCCAAGGCAGAGTCGAACCCATCTGTGAAACTGCCCCTGTTTTTCGTTGTTTCGACATCCCAGATCATCACACTCCCACTTCCCGCCAAGGAGGCTATTTGTGCGCAATCCAGAGAAAATGCAACTCCCTTAAGGGGGGCGGCCGAGTAGTGGCCGAAAGGCCGTGCGAGCAATCGCTTTGTTCGTAGATCCCAGAGCCGCACCGTGCCATCCTTCGACGCGGAAGCCATCAGTTTCCCATCAGCTGCAAAAGCTACAGCCTGAACCGAGTCTCCATGGCCAGTGAAGACGGTACACTCGCCATTCGCAGTAAGGTCCCAGACTCGAACGGTGCGGTCGTCGGATGTGGACGCGAGCAAGCGGCCGTCTGGGGAGAAGACCACGGCGTTGACGGGCCCCGAGTGCCCTCCCAGTACGCCACGTCGTTTGTTTGTCGCGAGTTCGCGCAGCCGTATCGTTGCGTCGGCAAAGGCTGATGCGGCCAGACGGCGGTCAGGTGAGAGGGCGACTGATCTTGCGGCACTGAGACGGCTTTCGATAATCTCGAACAGGGGCTTGTCAGGTGCCTCTCGCTCGTAGACACCGGACAGGTCGGTCCAGGCTTGGTTGTCGTTCGTGGTTATATTTTTGACCGGCTGGGGCGCATGCTCTTGAATCGTCTCAGCGCAGTTCTTGCAGTAGTATCGGTGCTCACCGACACCGTCCACCTCCGTGTCATCCTTTGGGCCAAGGGAGCCGATATCCCGGAGAAGCCCAGCAGCCCCGATGCGATCCTCGGTATCGGGGTTCAACATGTGCATACAAATCGGCGCCAGATTGGCCCACTCCGACCCAGAAAGCTCAAAACTACTCAGCCTTGTTTGGACTTTGTCCATCATAGCATGGTATGGCACAGTCTCCAAGTCCGCAAGGTTGATCTGCGGGTCCAGGACCGCCAAAATCTCCACAAACACGCATCCGAGAGAGAAAATGTCCGACTTCCGATTCCTCTTGCCAGAGGCCGCAACCTCGGGTGCACAGTACCGCAATGTAAGAGACGCCACAGTCCCCATCGTAGTTGTCCGCTCGTCCTGACTCGCATCAAGCGAGATCCCGAAATCGGTATAGAGCACGGATCCTCGGTGGATAAGGATATTATGCGGCTTGATATCCTTATGCCGGATCGTCTGCAAATGGATAAAGTTGATCCCACTCGCGAGACACCCAAAGGCTCTTTGCAGTATCGTCTTCTGCTCAGCCGTAGGTCCCTGCCCCGTGTCTTGGATGGTCTGGAGATAATTCCCCAAATCTCCGCCATCCGCCACCGGGCTCAGAATCAGCCCGACATCGCGGCGGGAGGTATATGTTGCGAAGATTTGGATAATGTGCGGGCTCTCGCAAAGCCGGCGGATGATGCTGATTTCGTTCTGCACCCCCTGTTTAAAGCGCGCGATGTCGCGGCCGTTATATCGGCGGTAGCGCTTGTGGGCGAAGATCCGGCCGGTTGTTTGGTCCTTGACCATCTCGACGTGCGCACTGCCCCCCGACCCGAGGATACGAATGAGTTCAAAGGGTAGCACGCTGGTACTCGGGATATCAAGGTCGTCGCCTTCCTTGACGGAGATGCATTCCATTGCAGCGGGCGGGTCCATTGCTGTGCTTGTTTTGGAGATGTAATTTGATGCTTAGCGCGAATGAATACATACCGCGTACTTGTTCGCCTTAAGTGGAGGGTAGGTCGTCCAACTGTGATGCGGCTAGAAAAGGGGAGTTGTATCAAGGCGGACCTAACGGGAGCCATATTTTCTTTTTTTCTCCCCAATCTCACTCCGGAATTGCTAGTCGAATCGCCCCGAAGATTTGGGTAAAACAAAGCGAAAGGCTCTGGTTCGCCGGGTTACTAAACGTTGGCCGTATCGTTGCACGGTTGTGGCTCCGGCAGGTCCGGATGGTGAGGGGTGGTGTTACCGGGATTGGGAGGAATGAGTAGGTCACACAGCTGATGCAGGCGACTAATTTGAGTAAGAGCAGGAGCGATGGATGCCGCAGACAAAGTGAAGGGAAAGAGACGTGCGAGGATTTACCTTAGTAGCGCTTGCCGCTGGTCATGTTAAAAGAGGTCTGCAAACAAACATTTGCTGCAGAGTAAGCATCGTCACGACGTCCATGTCTGCCGAGCGAGGACGCAGCCTACTTTGGGTTACGTAGACCCTTGCCCGGGCTCATACCCTATATGGCGCAGGCCGATCCATTGGAGCCCGCTCGGTCAAGGGCTATGCATTGTCAGCTTTGATGCAACACACCACTACATGCGAGCCTTTGGGGTGTTGGAACAAAACATTGGCAAGTTAGGCTTTCTCAACCCCCCGGGGGGGTTACAAGTAATGGGCTACTACATACTGCTTGTTTGAATGTTAATGTTGGGCAGAACTGGCTATAAAAGGACTTTCCCAGGAGCAGACTAGAACTTTGAATTCCCTTCTTCATTCATTCCCAGAGGATAGCAATGACAGAACTCCTGTTCACCACATGCAGCGGCCTGCGAGCTCGTATGGCCATAGAGCACCGGCTCTCGCACCAAAACACCCCCCCACTTTCAGGAAATTTGCGGACAGCTTGGAACTAGCTTGATGAACTATTTTGAAGAAACAGATGAGACGGTGTTGGATGGACCCGGATGGGCCTTTCAACAATTCTACAAGGGTTCTTTTCTGCCAGACGATGAATGGGAGGAACAGGAGCAGCGAGGCTTCTAGGGCTTGATTGGGAATATGAAGTATAACGAATGATGAGATCATACAGTAATGCTTTGCAGGACTCCAACGACTAGGCGGAGATATGCCTGCTGCAGAAGAGCACCAACAACCGGATCCGTCTCATCAGCATCTTTGGGTAACCTGAAGCTGGGTAGACCCTCGATGCACGCCCGCGCTGCATGATAGTAAAGGTCACCCATGGTCATACGGACATGGTCGAGCAACTGTGGGTTATCGTACAGAAGCCGGTCTCGTGTTTTTTTCATCTGCGTTAACGACTTTCTTTTAGGTTTGTTCGTGGGTTTCTCGTCGGCAGGACAGAGGAAATCTTCTGCCTTCTTCCAGTACGCAATCTCCAACAAAATAATACCCAGGCTGTATATGTCGTATGTCCTGCGGTATGTCTTCCTATCCGGGCCGATGTAGTCTGGATGCGAGTAGACAGCCCACTCCCACTCATCCGGCCCCGCGACGGTGGTGAGGTCGCCTCCGTCGGGACGTGAATATTCAAAACCACTGAGATATGGCTCATCATCTGAGAAGAACAGGGTATTCGCACTGCGGAGGCCCTTATGCAGCCAGTTAACGGCGTGGAGATATAAAAGACTTGTTGATATCTCACGAGCGATATTGACGCGGCTTCGGATTGTGGCTGGTCTTTCGGCCAGCCGTTGCAGCAAGGACTGTGGACTCTGTTTGCCTGGAGGGGACGGAAAGATAATACCAAACCGCTCGTTCTCCTTGTCCTGGAAGTATCCAAGGCAAGGAGGGATCCGGAACTGGGCTGGTTTTATCTCCTCACACAAAAGCGCAACAAGGCGCTCGAGGTTCTCGACCATTTGAGGAGCTGCATCCAACACGGCCTCTCCGGATGGACCCACGCTGGCCTCGGCCTGATACGATTTCCACTCGATCCACACAGCATTGCCATGGTATCTTCCGAGAGTCCGAGAGCAATCGTCGGCTTGCTCGTCGTCAAGTTCCAAGTTGGCGAGTTGTCCAGCGAGCAGCTTTCGCTCCTTGAGCTCGACTTTCTGGGCGCCCCGGATCTCCCAACTCACCACGCCGAACGACGTGAGTTTCTCAAACATCCTCCGTATATTGTCCGGTGTTTCTCGGGGCTCATCCTCTATATCCTGCATGCACGGCGCCACCAGCGTCGCCGCCCGCGAGAGCTGCAGCCGCTCATCCTCAACATCCACGTTTCCCTCGTTTCCGGTGCCCTGAACAAGATGAAGAGCCTTGAGCAATTCCCTCATCTCCTGTACAGACTTGGTCAATTGCAGCATTGCCATGCACGTTTCCTTGCTCGTCTCCGTCAGTGCCTGCATGTGCCAGTCACCCAAAGTCTCGTGCAGGAAATCAGTCAGCTCCTTCAGCCGCTTGAGCTGGCTCTGGAACTTCTCTTTGTCCTTCAGGACCCAGACAATCCGCTGTGGGCTCTTGGCGATTGTCTTCAGGCCCTGACTTAATTTGATGACGTGGTTCAACCCCGTCATGTGCCGTCGCGTCCGCACGGGGAGGTTGCGATTCTTGAAGATCCCGCGGTAGTCTTCCAGGTCAATTGCCGTACGCGGGACAACCTCGCGGTATAGTATGGGCAGATTATCGTGACTTAACTGGTTGTGTCCTGTGTCCTCGTCCTTCCTGCCGCCTCTGGTGTCCTGATATACCAAGCTTATATTCCCAAGCCGTTTAAGCAAGGACCGCATCTCACTTAGGATCGTGATGATCGTCGCCCGGTTGCTCTGTAGTTTCCGGTCAAAGGTGTGGTGGTCTCCCTCCTCCGAGAGTCCGGCGAGGTCGCCCCAGTCGAGGAGTCGCGTGTATTCGATGCGCAGGCGTAGGCGCAGCGATTGGCATTCTTCGGGCATGTCGACTGCGGATTCGAAGTATTCGTAGCCTGTAATGATTTTATGAGCCGGAAACAAGGGCGGGCGATGTAATCGTTGGCAAACCTTTCTTGACACCGTCAAAGACCTGGACTGCGAGTGAAGCCGCGCCCAGAACTATGCCACCAATAGAAAGGGGGTCCATTTTTGAAGAATCTATTCAATTCTCTGTGATAACAAGAGGAAAGGGGAGATGAAGAGAAGAAGAAACCTGACAAGGCTGAGGAAAGTCGACTCTCAGCCCCGCAATCGAAAGGCCACGGCATTAGAGTAACAAACAGGTGCGGTCTGACACCCGATATTACAGGGATTCTGGCCCATTGATGCATTTTGTTAGGCCTGGATCTGTCTTATTTCTCTAAGGTGATTCGTGAAGCAATGCATGCAGCGCCTGCTTACATTTTGAATGCACTTATCATCACCACGTATAATATTCTTTCTCTAGCTGGCCAGCCTACACGAATCAACCAGCCAGCCCTCGGAAAGGCTCATTCCTCATTCGCCGACTTGCAGGAGTGTCGGAAATGCCTCAAATCCAATCATCCTGCCCTTTGAACATAAGCGTGCTTGAGGAAGGCTGAAAATCTATCCGTGACTTCCAAACCCCGCAAATCCGGCTCCAAACGATACTTTGTCCTGCGTAAGACGAGAATACCTGGTTGCTAAGTCATACAGGCTGAGGGCCTACTCCGGTTTGAAAATAATGTATTCATGTCCACACTATAAGTTTCTGTTTTCGGGCCGAGAACGTTGCGTTCGATATGCTACATATTATGAATGGAACATAATTCCGGATATATATAGTCAACCTGAGCTATCCGAAACAACAGTTCTGGATTCTCCTGTATAGTCTAGGCAGCAATATTTCTTTGCGGCTGTGCTAGGTGCCGGTGTTTGGCCAATCTTCGATCGATTACTGTAAGCCAGTACCAAGGTTTATTGCTAGGTATGCTTATTTTGTGTATAGTGTTGAGCCTCTTTCTTGCATTGTGTTTCTTTTCTTGCCCACAATTTAACAGGACAAGGATATGGCATGTTGATAGGACTCTATTACCTCCAAATCACGAGCACCAGTTCATGGCTCGGCTCACCTAAAGGAGCTCACACATTCACGGACCCAACCACGGTATTAAAAAACTCAGTAGTGACCCTGGTCCGCAACGCTGGCGAAAAGTAATCATAGCCCACAATCACTCCACAACTATCGGCATACACTGTCACCGGAATGGATGCGTACATGATACCCCACTAGTACAAACGTATGTTAGCACAGAAACAGAGCCCATGATCCGGATATACTAATTTCCAATCTTACAGAAGCAATCAAGCCCTCCACATGATCCCGCTTTACCAGACCACCAAAGACCGCATCTCCATTGATGAGAATATCCTCGGTGAGCAACGGGTAGTTAGATTGGACATATCCTCTCCATACGGTGGGCTGCTCAGGATGGCTGCCGAAGGAGGTCAAGGTGTTATCCACAAGACCCCCGTCGGTGGTGTTAGCGTAGTTGAAGATAGAGGTCGCCAGGTCACCCTTATACGCCTCATCGACGCGAACGAGGCTTTGGGAAGGTGAGAAGTATATATAGCCAACTTGGATATGGGAGACATTTACGTTCCTGCGTTTTAATTAGACCTTGTGGGATGGTTAGGCTTTCTGTAGGTGGCGGGCACCATTTATGTTGGATGAAGCTGGTTTGGAATTCAGTTTTCAACAGCGGTGGCGCGGGTTGATGGAAGTCGCCGGAGTATTCAATCATCGATGATGGGAATTGGTGACAGGATTTGGCGGAGGCGCCCAGGATTGTAGTGAGATAGAAGAACTTCGTGTTGGAATAATAGAACAACGCAGACATTGTATGTATGGGTGAAGAAGAAAAACCATTATTTGGGGAAGGGAGGAGCAGTATTTATACGTTTTGACAGTTTTATTTCTGGAACTATAGTACAGCTGCCTGAAATAGTCGCCCTGCGTTCAAGTACTACCTTTCTAATAGTTGTAGTTGTTTGAGAGAAAAACAAGCAAGGCGTAGCAACAGGCCAGGGCTAAATAGAATTCAGAGTCTACCAATCGCTCCTGATTCAAGCTCGAACGCATTTTTCTGTTCTGCCAGAGCACATTTTAGATCGTGGATGAGGTTTATTTGAAAGGAAGTCTCAACCAGGAAGTAACTGAGCGATATCTACATCTACGTCTTCTATGGCATAGAAGAATCCCAAAGAGCAATAGTACCTGGACACGGAGTGAAGAGGAATTTTGCTGCCTGTGATCTATCCCGTCGTTTCACAAAAGCGTTATTAGCCTTTTCCTATTAAATAGCAATCTTGCAGTGGGATTTGAGTAGGCTGCAATCATCTAATCTAGTCTAGCGGTTCCATGATGCCCATATGTTCGTGGGGGTCTGCTGTCCAATGATAGTAAAGACGGTCACAGTATAAGGCCAGTCCTCGTCTTGACTAGCCCCCCGTCGTGTTTGAGGATTGAAAGGAATCAGGCTAACTAACTCGTCCTATTAGAGCCCGTCTGGGTCATCTGCAGAGTCGGCAGTCGAGATATCCGCAGGTTATTCCCCCGTATCTATCAGCGCTGAAACAGACGGGTCTTTGATTTACCCAGCAGGGAGAGCTGCCCTGTACACCTTGAAGCCAATTATTAGTCTGGTCCGAGGTGAGGGGATCATGCCTGTTTCAAGCAACTTCGACTCTGCCAGTCCGACGACCAAGTCGGTGTACGATCTAACGGTTGTTCTTGACTCGATCACGGGAAGAGATGCCTCGAGTTCGTACACCGCTTACATGACAGGAAGTTGGGAAGACATCTCGATCGCGGTCCTGGATCCGATGGAGTGGGAGTTTCCTGATAACATCGGGAAGCCTGTCCTAGACGCCACTGGCCAGATTGTGAGCGGGATGATTTCTTCCGCCTTTTTCATCCTCCCCCAGGTTTGGACTAAGTGAGTATCATCTCGCGCCGTCTATTAAGCGTTACCCTTACCACAGCAGGAGCCAATATATCCAGTTTTTTGAATCAAATTCCAAAGACTGGTTCGAAAACCCAGCTCAAATCCCGGACTTGTTCATGGCTACCAACATCACAAACGATATCTTTAAGCAGATTTTCCTCCCCGCCGCTGAAGCAGAGGACTCCCCCGTTGCCCGCTGGATATCCTATGACGCCAAGCTTGAGCTCCTGTTGATAAGGACGGGCAAGAGCTCCACCCATGAATTTGCCGCTGGCGCCTTCCACGCGATCCTATTCGAAGCTATTGATCTCACCGGGCTGGGCCCCCGGCAGTTCCACTCCTTCGATAGCACCCAATGTGGAGCTGAGGAGGGGGCTAAGGAGGCTGACAAGGCCTGGATACCTGTCCGGCTACCCGCCGGCCGCAATAGATACTGGCCCAGTGCGGTGCTGGAAGTCGCGTTCTCCGAGACCCAGTCGAAGCTGCAGTCAGATGTCCGGTATTGGCACCGGGCGAGCGCTGGCGAAGTCCGCATTGTCTTTGCTCTGTGCATTGGCCGTGCGCGGCAGCGGGAAATCACGATCGAGCAATGGGTGTTTGAAGAAGGCCGCTACCATTGCCAGGGCCTCGTGACTCTTACGCAACTACAAAATGGTACTACAAAGGTGCATGGCGCGCCCATCACCGTCGAGTTTGAGAAGCTCTGTCTACGCGCTACGGCTACACCCAGGGAACATACGGTCATTGAGATCAATGAAGAGAAGTTTGAGTTTTTGGCGGAGCAGATCTGGATTGCGCAGGATGAGGAGCAGGAGAAGAACTAGTCAGCCACTAGACGGCGTGCATTCTCTCTCGGCATGCTCGTGTCAACGGATGGACTGTTGTCAAATTGAACTAGTCCTTACATGACATCATGTGAAATAGTTTATACCTGTATTGATAGCCAACGATGGGTACAGACGCACACACAACCATCTGAGCATATCAGACGAATATAACAGTTCGAACCTCTCCATAAAGAATACCATCGTATTTCTGACTACTATCTCCAATCACTATAGTGGGGGTAACCACACTAGGGCTTAGACAAACCCACCAGCCGACCACCCGAAAGCTACATAAAGCCGGGTCATTAGACAGAGGTTTGGCCGCATGGATAGACTCTTTTCTTGTTGTATAACCATTACTTTACTTTTGATACAAAGGGAAACCCCTTCATGGAATTTTGGTCGGATGCAGCAGTCCGCCCCATTTAGGTCGCTAGATATATATTACTAGAGTATATTTATACCTGACCTAGCTTACTACTCACCAACACACCTACTCCATGAATATTTTCCATGGTCTATTGAAGACTCAGATCTCTTAAAAGCTGTATCTATTAGTATCTCTCCATCTGGAAGAATAGCCAGAGTAATAGTATATAACTTCTTCTGCCACCCGCTGAATAAGGGGCCCGTCGGGGTTGCAGGTTATAAGCGAGCCGGAGGCAATTACAGAGACCGCGGAGAAGTTTATTCTGAGTTTCCCAGTTAAGGCGATAAGAATAGCTCTCATGGCCAAGGTTGTGAACAATTTCATAACAACCATCGAAGAATCGATCGCCGATGTGAGTCGGATTATAACCACCTGGGCAGTAGCCCTCAAGATCCTTAATACCTTCCTGGCATTGGTAGAGAGGTGAAGAAGAAAGGGGACGCGATTGCAACAAGTTCCTTTGGCGAAGATTTGAGTAGGACAATTCCGAGAGTAATGAGAATGTTGTTACCAGACAGCGAAAAGAAGCTTTTGTTATACAAGGAGTCAATTTTCTCAAACAAACATTTGGGCGGCACATTTATATATGCAAAGGTTGTGATAGTGACAAGCAATAAGGAGGAGAAGAATAATGTCATACAAACTAGTTGTGATTATGTCATACACATTCAGGTGCAATGCGCGAATCAGGTATTAGAACAAGGTATCGCTGAATATTTCGTGCTTGAGGTACTATTGGGCAGGGACGAGGGAGGCATCAGGCAGTACAGTATCACGTTTTCCGCCCGCTACCCCGCACTGCCCATGAGGCTGGACTTAACTATGCTCATCCGTCAACCCTCTGCCGTTGTATTTGCATCCCTTTCTTGGATTCTTCTTTCTTCTGTCTAAGAGTGTCTTTCATCTGATGAGGTAGACGGCCAACCTTGTGCAGCATGACGCCCTCCCCAGCCCTCAATGAGTACCAAATTGGTTGGATCTGTGCTTTGCCTATTGAGGCCGCCGCAGCCCACGAAATGCTCGACGAAGATTTTGGGCAGCCTGGGGAGCAGGACAGCGCAGACACAAATATATACACACTGGGTCGGATTGGCAAGCATTACATTGTGATCGCATGCGTTGGGGGCCAATATGGGACGACTTCAGCAACGATGGCCGCTAATAACATGACCCGAACCTTTTCGAAATCACTGCGTATTGGTTTGATGGTCGGCATAGGCGGAGCCCTACCATCCTCCACAACCGACATTCGGCTCGGCGACATCGCGGTTAGTTACCCGACAGACACATGTGAGTTGTTCAGTATGACATGGGGAAGATAGGTGAAGGCGGGAACCTTCACCGTACTGGGCACTTGAACAGTCCACCTAGATTAATGTTGGCTGCGGTCAACCAGATGAGAGCTGCTGCACTGCGGAGTGACCCCCTATATCCCTTGCATATCCAACATGCTGTCCAACGAAACACACGGATACAGCGGAATTTTGGCCATCCAGGCCTACAATGTGATCGGCTCTTCCAATTTAAGTATCAACATCCTCCGTCTGTTACTAGCTGTGATAGCTGTTTGGTGGAGTGGGAAGTTACAAGATATGTACGCGAACATAGTGACCCACAACCACATTACGGTATTATTGCATCAGGAAATACGGTTATAAAAGATGCGGAAGCAAGAGAGCGGCTTCGGGACATAACTGGTGCTATTTGTTGTGAAATGGAGGCTGCGGGCTTGATACAGGATTTCCCTTGCATTGTTATTCGTGGCATCTGTGACTACGCTGACTCTCACAAAAACAAGAAATGGCAGGGTTATGCTGCATTGGTAGCTGCAGCCTATGCCAAAGAATTACTTGGATATGTGCCACGAGGTCACGTATCACAGGAAAGCTTGGTGGTAGATATATGTAGTAAGTGCGCTTGATTGAGCCCGAGGTTACCAATATGTGTGCAGGTGCAAGTTGACTGATTCTTTATTTCCTAGCATCGCTTGCTGGAGAATTTAAGATCCTGAGCCAAACTACCAAGCAAGTTGAACAAAAGATTGAATTTAAAAGGCTGAAAATTGCAAAGGGGGCAGCATTTGATGCCTACGAGAATCATCACGATGAATGTCTTCAGGGAACCCGGGTTGAGCTACTTCATGATATCGAAGAGTGGGCAGGATCACCACACGGTAAATGCATATTTTGGCTGAATGGCATGGCAGGAACTGGAAAGTCAACAATTTCCCGTACAGTTGCACGCCATTTTAAAGAGAAAGGGTTACTTGGAGCGAGCTTCTTCTTCAAGAGGGGTGAAGAAGATCGAGGAAACGCAAAAAAGCTGTTTCCAACAATCATACAACAATTGACAATGAAGAATTCTCAGTTAATGCACAGCGCTCAGAAAGCAATCGAGGAGGACCCAGATATTTCAGAGAAGGCGTTGGGTGAACAGTTCGATAAATTAATTCTTCAGCCACTCCTTGATCCGGACCTGGATCAGGTTGTGACCATGGTGGTTGTTATTGATGCGTTGGATGAGTGCGAATCAGAAGACTTTAAAGATGATATAAGAGTTATTATCCAACTCTTACCGCGCGTGCAGATTTCCAAATACATACGACTACGAATCTTCCTGACAAGCAGACCCGAATTGCCGATCCGACTAGGATTCAAGAATATCCAAGACAGGCATCAACATTTGGGCCTCCATGATGTTCCCAAGTCAGCAATTGAACGCGACCTCTCCATCTTTCTGAGATACAGCTTCATGAAAATCCAGCATGACCACGGGCTCTCTAAGGACTGGCCCGGCGATGGGACTATTGAGGCCCTACTTGCAAGGACTGTCCCATTATTCATTTCTGCTGCCACCTTGTGTCGATTCATTGGTGATGCAAACTGGGACCCTCAGAGCCGACTTCAGGAAATCCTTGCAGACCAAACCGTTTATGTATCCAAGATGTCCAGCATATATACGCCAGTTTTGAATCGACTTCTTGCTGGTCAGGATAGGTGTGAGGGTAAGGATCTGGTTGAAGAGTTCAAGAAAATAGTGGGTGCTATAATTGCGCTTGCCACCCCGCTGTCAGTCAATAGCCTCGCTCAACTTCTTGGCCTGAACGCCAGCAATATTAAGAAACGACTAGATCGGCTCCACTCGGTGTTGAATGTACCTGATAACCTGGATATGCCTGTCAGGCTTTTACATCTTTCCTTTCGCGATTTTCTCCTGGATTGCAGGACGAAAGAGACGAAGGAAAGCGAGCAATTCTGGATTAACGAGAAAGCAGTACACTCTGCTCTCACCGGGAAATGCCTTGAGATTATGTGTTGCCACTTAAGGAAGAATATCTGCAACTTGCCGAACGACGGTACACTACGCAGTGAGATTGACATGCATTCAATTAGTTGCTATCTGCCACCGGAATTGCAATATGCCTGTCGTTACTGGACACAGCACTTGTTACAATGTGTGGACCCAGTCATGGAGTTGGTCAAAGCTTTTTCCTTCTTTGAAGTGCATTTTCTTCACTGGGTCGAAGTAATGGGTGTTTTGAGCACTGTATCCGAACTCGTGGGGATGATCAGGAACTTGCGGTCAATCAGGCAGGTAAGTACCTGTGAAGGCTTTCGACATGTGAAAATATTAATTGAATGTAGCTTGATCAACACCCAAAAATATCAGATTTCCTGCAAGATGCGATGCGGTTTATTATTATGAATCGGCAGATAGCTGACACTGCACCCCTTCAACTTTATTCTTCAGGGCTTATGTTTGCTCCAAGTGATTCAACAATAAGGAGGATATTTAACAAGGAGCTGTCAAATTGGCGCCATTTACCAAATGTCGATAGGTCCTGGTCAGCACATCTTCAGACCCTCGAGGAAACCAACGGGACGGTTTCTGGTGATGTTGCCTCTTTAGCCTTTTCGCCTGACGGTCAAATACTGGCGTGTTGCTATAAGAGGTGGAACATCTACCTCTGCACTATCAAACTATGGGATCCCAGCACGGGCCAGCTGCGCCAGACCCTCAAGTACAAATCATACACAATTCCGTCTTTAACATTTTCACCCAATGGTCAACTGCTGGCGTCCGCCTGTAATAACTCCACCCGCTTCGATGACTACACCGTCAGGCTCTGGGACCCTAATACAGCGGAAGTCCTTCGAACTCTAGAATGCCACTCTGAACCTATTTACTCTATAGCTTTTTCACCCAGTGGCCAGCTGCTGGCTGCTGGCTCCGATGACGAAACCGTCAAGCTATGGGATCCTAATACAGGTGAACTGCTCCAAACTATTGAAGACCATTCTGGTCCAGTCAAATCAGTAGTTTTCTCGCCAAATGGTCAACAATTAGCGTCTGGCTCTGATAATGGAACCATCAAGCTACGAGATACTACCGGGAAGCTCTATCAGACTCTTGAAGGCCACTCTAAACCTGTTTATTCTATAGCCTTTTCACCCAGTGGCCAGCTGCTGGCTTCTGGTTCCCATGACGAAACCATCAAGCTGTGGGATCCTAATACAGGTGAACTGCTCCAGACCATTGAATGTTGTTATGGTCGAGGTGGACCAATAGTATTCTCGCCCAATGGTCAGCTACTAGCGTCCGGCTCTAATGACGGAGCTATTAAGCTATGGGATCCTAACACAGGTGACCTGCACCAGGTCCTTGACAACAATTTCAGCTCAGTTTGGTCTCTCGCCTTCTCGCCTAATGGTCTACTACTGGCATCTGGCTCTTCTGGGGGCAATGTCAAGCTCTGGGAACTCAGCACGGATACCCCGCGCCAGACACCTGAAAGCAAAGGCCATTCCCTTCCGGTTCGCTCGGTGGCCTTCTCAGTCAATGGTCAACTACTGGCATCCGGCTCTCGTGACGGCACTGTCAAGCTCTGGGATCCCATATCAGGCAAGCTCTATCGTACGCTAAAAGGCCATTCTTCTTATTTCCAATCAGTCGCCTTTTCACCCAATAGTCAACTGCTGGCATCTACCGCTGATGGCAATACTATCAAGCTCTGGGAACCTAACACGGGTGAGCTACGCTTGACTCTCGAGGGAAGCGACTCTGTAGCCTTTTCACCTGACAGTCAACTTTTAGCCTCCAGGTCTAGCAACTATTCCATCAAGCTCTGGGATCCAATCACGGGTGAACTATGCCAGACCCTTGAGGGCCATCAATTCTATATTTCATTTATAGCTTTCTCACCTGATGGTCAACTACTGGCATCTAGCTCTTACGATAGGACAGTTAAGCTGTGGGATGCAAAGACAGGCGAGCTGCGCTATACCCTTGAAGGCTATCCTGAGCCAGTTATAACTTTATCTTTCTCACCTGACAGTCAATTACTGGCGACCAGCTCTATTGACAAGACGGTTAAACTCTGGGATCTCAACACAGGCGAGCTGCGCCAGACAATTAACCATCATCACGATTGGATGTGGTTAGAGAATGGCTCTCAGTTGTCTGTACTAGAAGAACAGTGGGTATACTTTCAGGGGAAAAGGATATTATGGCTTCCACACGAGTATCGCCCCGAATGCTTGACAATGAAAGACGACATTCTGGTACTTGGTCATCAATCTGGAAGTGTTTCCTTTATCTCCAGCTTCTCCGGTTTCTCTAGCTGTTATATGTGAAATATCAACATAAACCGGCCTTTTTCATACATACAAGGGTAGCGGTCACTCGACGAATGAATGAAGGTCTGCATCTTCAATCTATCTAGCCGTTTAAATCCTTCAGTCTGAATTGTCTAAACACGCGAGGGTTCAGCGTCCTACTACTACTACTACTACTACTACTACTACTACTACTACTACTACTTACTGATCTAAAAAGGTACTAAAATCGAACCAGACCCCGAAAGTGGTATAACGCCCCTGTGACTCGCTGCAAACGCTGGGCATACAAGAGTGGTCAATATTTTGATTGATAGTGGAGCTAGAGCCCTGGACCTACTGCATTAGAGACACAGATTGTCGCCACTTGCGACGGCTGCAGAAGAAGGACATGACGAGGTTGTAGGGATACTGCTAGAGGCAGGGGCCACGGTAGAATTTGTGTGTCCTCCCAAATTCAGCAATACGGCTTGATTCATCAAAGCTCTGGAAAACGGACATGCGAAAGTAGTTAAGCGACTAAGAGGAGCTGCGACAGACGGCGTGGATGCTCACGGCTACACACCTCTCCTCCTTACTATAGAAAACAAAGATGTAGATGTAGTAAAGACTCTTATTGGTGACGGTTGTGTACTACTTCCGACCCGGGATTATCGTCGAGACCTGCACTTTCACTTGGTGGTCTGGATGGCTGAGAACAAGGACAGCTAATCAGGTCGAAACAGAGGGAACTAATAGAGGTATTACTACATTGCGACTATTTCCCTCTCCATAATTTCCGGGACCCTGAGCTCGAATGTGCAGAGAGTTTCCAGATCTTTGTCAAAAGCCGACGCGAAGGTCTCTGATGGCCACGAGGCCTTGGAATTGAAAACCCTTTTACTAATTCCTAGACTTATACTAGATGCTCTCGAGGAACTAAATTTTAAAGAAGGGTTATATAATACGTCCAGAGCCTGTTCTACGCGGAATTTTATCTAGATACCCAAAGTCCTTGCTACTTCGCAGAGCATCATGAGAAACACTTTCCCACTAGTATAGATTAGGAATTCTCTGCATATATATAATACAGAACCTCACAATCGCAGATTTAGGACTTGATCTTTTCAAAATGCTCAATAGCAGTCTAGCGGAAGATAAGAGCAATAACCAGGTTCTACAGAAATTACAGTAAGTAGTATTTAATTTACTGAACCGCCCCCACTAGGATTCTCATCTTCAATTCCTCAATTCTCCATTCTTCAACACTCTCCAATGCCCCGAGAAATTGCACCTGGTCGCTCCTGTCTCGAATGTCGCCGTCGCAAGATCAAATGCGACCGATCGCATCCATGCTCCTACTGCGTCAAGGTCCGCATTCAATGCAAATATCCTCCACGACCAGGCTCCAACGATGAGGATCCTCTGGGGCGCGTCGCGTCTCTCGAAACAAAACTCCTGGCCGTTGAAAAACGTCTCGCAGAAATTGGGGACGTGTCCGGGATGGACAGGGAAACTCACAGCCCACTAAATCAGCCACGGAAGCCTCCGTCTGCCGACAATCCTGCGTCCATTTTGTCACCACAAGCGCCAATCGATCTCAATACTCTTCGCCCATCTAGGGCAGCCATTGCACTACTCTGGCAGCATTATTTAGAAGCGGTAGACCCTCTGCTAAAGATTTTCCATACTCCGACGGTGCAGAAGCTGGTGATGAAAGCAATTTACGGTCGGAAAAAGCTGGATTCACCATCGGAATGCTTGCTATTTGCAATCTACTATGGCTCTGTAGCTTCTATGCCGCCAGAAGGTTGCATCCTGCAGCTTGAGACGGAAAGGCCATTTCTGCTAAAACAGTATGGCTCTGGTGAAATATGCTAGACATCCTTTACTGACATCCTAAGGCTTCAGACCGGAGTCGAACACCTCCTTTCTCATCTGAGTCTCCTCGAAGCGAAAGACATGACAGTGCTACAAGCATTTGCTATTTACTTGGTAGGGACCTCCGGCTCTCGTCCACCGCTGCTAACGTATTTAGATAACCGGCAGGTGCGATGAACAAGGACCGGACGTTTACGCCCTCGTCGGACTCGCTGTAGGGATGGCTCTCAAGATGGGCCTTAACAAGGACGGAGAAGCACTCAGACTGTCACCATTCGAGGTGGAAATGCGCCGTCGGCTCTGGTGGCAACTGTTCATCCTTGATGTCAGGGTTGCCGAGCATCGTGGATCCGATCCGTGCATCCTAGAGTCGTCCTTCAACACCCGATTACCATCCAATATCTCCGATGTAAATCTTCATCCCATGATGGGCCAAACTCCTGTTTGTGGGCCTGGCCGAACGGAAATGTTGTTCAGCCTGGTGCGGTTCGAAGGCGGTTATTTCGCGCGGCAAATGGTCTTCTCGGACAGCTTCGATGAAGCAAACAGCTACACCCCGATCTCGACAGCTCAAAAAGGACACGCTATAGATCTTTTTGAGGAGCGGATCAACAAGCAGTATCTTGCCTATCTCGGTGACAATATCCACCTCGACAACGTCACCGCGCAGTCATTCAAGATGCTCCTCCAAAAGCTTAGACTGACGGGTACCGACTCCACGCGCACGTACAATGAGGCTCTAGATACAGTCGATGGCCACTGGAGACTGTCTATATACATTTAGCTGAGAGATAGCCGGAGATAGTGCAATGCCAATATGTCCGAGATCTAGATACCACAGGCATGGCAGCCACGATCCAGGACACACCTTCCTATTATAGAATAGGATTAGAGGGAAGGAGCGAACGGAATTTAGTCCCACATATCTTGGGAAGGAATCTACGACTAGCATAATATCTTGCGAAGGAGCACCACCGAGTTGCACCTCATACAGCGTTCTCTGGCGTCGTCCAGAAGAAGGCTCAGGAAGAACTTGATCGCGTCGTTGGGCCTAACCGTCTACCAGTAATAGAATATCTAGTCGATCTTCCGTATATCCGCGGCTACATGAAATGAGACGCTGCGATGGATGTTAACGACCGTACTTGCTGCCGTTCCACACGCTGTCGCCCAAGACGATGAATATATAGGCTATCTAATCCCACGTTTGGTCAATACACATGGATCCGAAACGCCATCCGAATCCTAGAGTATTTAACCCGGAGCGCTACAAAGATGATCGCCACAACCTCTGTGACTCCGCAGAAAACCCCGATAGCTCAAAGCGAGATACCTTCACGTTTGTCGTGGGTCGTGGTATCTGCCCAGGCATTCATGTTGCCGAGCGGAGTCTGTTCCTGGGCATGTCGGGGATTCTGCGGGCGTTTAATATAGAGCCGACGATTGATGAGAAGGGTAAGCCGATTATCCCTGATGTGGATAGCCTTAAATAGGGGTTTGTCAGTATGCCTGAGGAGCTTCCTGAGAATATGTTGACAATATATATGCCAGAGTGTGTACTGTCCATGGGCGCATAGTAGTATGCCAATAATGAGGTGTCGACCGCGTCTTTCCCGTGGATTCCTGGATTCCTGGTGGTGCAATCGTTACGGCTGGTGTGGATTTCTATTTTCGCTGTATACCTCAGACCTGAAAGTGATATAAATGAAGGGTTTACCTTGATCGGACGAAGCTATTACCTCCACATCGGGGTATAGTCTGTTCAAGCGCGATTGGCCCAGAACTGGTCGAACGGGGTGATATGCAGGTCCATGGGCGAGACCTAGGGGCTGAACAAGAAAATAAAATGTCCATGACGTCGTCAATTGATACTCCAGAGTAAGCGCTTGTATAGAGTGCGCTTGGCTTGGGGGTCCCCTTGGCTGACGGTAGCAACGCAGTGGCGTTTCCTAAACTTGCTTACACGTGAGGTACTATTTTCCAGGCATTGGCTATGGCTACCACATACAGGTTCGCTGGAAAATATTTTTACGCCAAATGAGAACGGTCTCATCATGATTCAAGCAGATAAACAGGACTTAAATGGCCCCTCGACCCGAGACGTAGAAGGATGCCGCAGTATCCCGCCTGTCACCGAGAGGGGCTATGTCAAGCTAGAGGTCTGTCATGGGAATACTAGACGAGGAGATTTCGTGCAGACTTGCGGCAGGGCAGAACGTAACTGAAGATTGGCGTCGGTATCAGATCGCCGGAAGGCTGAGGATATGACACAGGAACGATCCAATGAGACCAAATCACGAATCATGTAGTCGGTGTTGATCTGTAGATCTTGACTCTATCGTCTTGAAGGAATGCTGTGCAAGCCACAACCCCTCCCACATGCATGCGTCGCCCCCAACGCCCTGGCTAATATATCCTGATTCTGAAGACCCAATTTACGCCCCCACGAGGCATGATGGAACGATGCCCTTGAATCTTCAGGGATCATACTGGATCTGCCCGAGAAATACAACGAAAAGGATCGGGCGATGTAACAAGGCCCCCAAATGAAGTATACAGAAAGTACCTCGATCATGGTCATCGCGATGTATATAAACTCGCTTCAACGCCAGCAATTCAGTTTACATCCAGCTCCGACCGCATCACACTTCTACTTCTTCATCATCGATACCTCGACCCAGATCTTCAAGCAAAATGGCGGGTGTAGTCGACGCTATCGGAGTCATCTCCGGTCTCCTGACCATTGTATCGTTCTCCATGGATAACTTTGGTGACACGACTGAGCCTGGCTCTACTATCAAGATTGCCGTGGCCCTCGACAACGATGCTGCGGGCACTATCAACGCCGGAGGAGATCTACCAGATGTGTAAGTCCCTCTTGCTTTGCTTCCACTGCCTAATCTGACCGTAAACAGCCGTGTCTGGAACAGCTTCGGTGACTTCACCGGTATGACCGCCGACCCGGGCACTTTAGGTGATGGCACAGTCGGCACCGTCGAGGTCGACCATCAGCAGCAAGGCTCATACTCCCTCTTCTCTGCCAACGATGACGCCATCTGTATTGCCTGGGTGACTACCACCTGGAGCGACGCATCCGGCGGCAACAAATACGCCGTGTCTGGAGACTACGGCTCTGCATGCGGTGCCACCTGGTACGAGAGCAACATGTGGACAAACAGCGACCAAGCCTACCAGCCCAAATGCTTCTGGATCGACGGTAACGGCGACCAACCTCAAACCGGCTTCCAAGTCCAGTGGCCACGATACTCCTCCAACGAGTACGATGAGGGCAACACCGACCCATCGCAAGTCTGCAACGACATCGACTTCGGCCTGCGCAGTGAATCCGACCCCAGCACCATTAACTTCTGGACAAGTTCTAAGCACCGGCGTGACCAGAAGGAGCGTCGCATGCGCTCGAGACTCGGACGCCGTGCTGAGTGGACTGCCTCCGAACTTGTCCTCAGCGACTCGACATGGCACTCCGCGACCGACCTCTGCGATTCGGAGACTTCAATGGGCCCGGACTTTGTGCACACCTCGGAGCGCATCTTCTGCGACATGGGCGCCAAGGTCAAGTACCCCTTCTGTGACGCCGAGACGACCAGCGCTTGCTTTGACCTCGAACAACAGAGGGTAATTGGCAACAGCACCCTTCAAGGACGTGACGATGCTACTTCGCCTTACACTAGGGTTCGCGACTGGCGGTCTACCTAGGTGGTGTCTGCACGAGCATCTCCCATCCGGCTGTACCTACATGTACTTCATTGCTTTACTGCTTTGTCTCAGAATATTTGTGTATATCGTTATCCATGTTAGACATGTCTAGTCATCTCAAATCCATTTTTACTGTCAAGGTCCGCCGTAATTGAATTACAAGACAATGAATTAAATACGTAATGGGATACTATTGGTAAGAACAAAGAGAGATCACGAAGATTGAGCACCCCGTTCGACTCCATCGCGAACATCCTTCAGCCCTGGTATCTTTCTCCTTGAGAGTTGTCTGCTCAGAATAATGACACAGAAAGAGCCAAGGATTATCGGACTTGAAGCGAGATTATAAGGTACGGGGAGCCCGGAACCAGCGTTCCTTTCAACTAAGCCGATCTGTCAATAGCCCATTGTTGTCAATGAGAACCACGTGCTGACCTCTTCTGTATTCACGATTCGGATCTGCTCAACTTGATTCTTTCGAGCATGAGGTAAATTATGGAAAGGCAACCGACTCCAGAAGATGATAGTAGTGACAGCTTCACCCCGTTCAACGACACTGAACCAGACAACCGGCCGATCCTCACATTCCGCGCAATCTTGGTCGGCGCTCTTTGTGGCACGCTTGTCAATGCGTCGAACATTTACCTGGGCTTGAAAGCCGGTTGGACGACCGGGGCGAACATCTTCGGGGTATGACCTCCATCAGCCTCTGACAAACAAGAATTCATATCTAGGCAGTCACTCATCGGCTTCGTCGTCCTTCAACGATGGTCTACCTCGTCTTTCTTTAGACAAGGCTTCGGTCCCCACGAGAATAATATTGTTCAAACTGCAGCAACTGCAGCAGGAGGCCTATCGAGCGTATTCGTCTCTGCAATACCCGCGATGTATCAGCTGGGTTTACTACAGACGCCTGCGAAAGATTATCTCCACCTCACGGTCTTGACAGGACTCGGGGGTCTCTTTGGTCTTTTCGCTATTGCACCACGTATGCTTTCCCTTGCTGTCTCAGACGTCTGCTCATTTCGTAGTTCGCAATTTCTTCCTCGTTCAGGTCGCCCGAGAACTAGACCTACGCTTCCCTTCTTCAACCGCCACCGCGATCACAATTCAAAGCATGCATCAAGCTATCGAAGGAGCCTCGATGGCGCGGCAGAAGCTCAGGGCCATGTTGATTGCATTTAGTTCGGCTTTATCGCTCAGGGTTGCATCCCAGTACGCAAAAGGGATACTATGGGTACGTTGCCGAGATCTATATAGCGGGGATACTGACGCAGACTAGAATTGGCATCCATTTACCTGGCTGGTGACAATGGGAATCGCTGCTCCAACCGCCGTGTCATTCGAAAGCTGGGGATGGTTCATCGAGTGGACGCCCGCGTTCATCGGGTCGGGGATGTTGGTTAGTATGAATGTGGCCCTCTCGTTTCTCTCGGGGTCGATATTAGCGTGGTAGGTCTTCCATCATTCTGGACCAGCTCGTCTAATATGCGTTCAGGGGACTCGTTGGTCCATATCTGGTTTCAGAAGAACTAGCCTTTGGACAACATCGCTCGAATGAGACACGATGGACAGACTTCATGACATACTCGTCCCTCTCGACTGAACTGGCCACAGCCGACCATCCCAGTCCGCGATATTGGCTTCTCTGGCCTGGCGTCATTTGTATGACAACAACTGCCATTGCAGGTATTTGGGATCCTGATCTTGAGCCCTACATCAACTGAAATTAATACATAGAGCTTGCGTGTCAATGGCGCATTATCTGGATTGTCATTCGCGATGGCTGTGGTTCTCTCCTGGCATGGCTTAAGCAAACTTGGAGTAAAGGGTACAATTATACGAGCATACACCAGGCCGAGGAAGAAAAGCCCAGCGGCGATCATAGCAGCTTCAAGTTATGGATGTGGCTGCCTGGGGCTCTGGTTGTGATTGTCGTCTCGTGTCCGGTTATGAAGGCGCAGTTTGGCATGCCTGTTCCCGCGACGTTACTCGCCCTCTTACTCGCCTTTGGGATGTCACTGCTGGCTATACAAGCGTCTGGTGCTACTGGTATGGCTCTCTTCCATTAAAGAAAGCCTCGAGGTCGTCTGACTGGCGTTTATAGACACCACGCCGCTGGGTACGCTATCAAAAGTCTCACAGGTAGTAATGGGGTCCGTCACCCAACAATCCAATCTCGCGGCAGCCCAACGCCTGAATCTGATTGGAGGCGCCTTGACCAACATTG
This sequence comes from Aspergillus kassunensis, assembly GCA_027569205.1. Classification (NCBI taxonomy): domain Eukaryota; kingdom Fungi; phylum Ascomycota; class Eurotiomycetes; order Eurotiales; family Aspergillaceae; genus Aspergillus; species Aspergillus kassunensis. Next base: position 231,354 of record JAPDEQ010000039.1, read on the forward strand.
GGGCCAGTCAAGCTACTGGTACTCCATCCTTAATTTCCCAAACACTCTCGCTGAGGACTAACATAAGCAGATCTCACGGGCGACTTCCGCGTGGGCTTTCTCCTCGGGACCCCAGCTACACTGCAATACGCCACACAGATAATGGGAACCATGCTCGCTACATTTATATCCCCACTAATCTTCATGATCTTTGCCACTGCATACCCCTGCATCCTTTCAGCAGAGACCGACCCAGAAGAATGCGAATTCTCTTCTCCCGCCTCTAGCGCATGGAGGGTAATCGCCGTCGCAGCAACAGAGCCAGTCCTCCCAATCCCACCCTCCAGTCTGAATTTCCCAATTGGCCTAGGGATCCTCGGTGTCATCATGGTACTTATCCGGCGCTACCTCTGGGTGGGAAAATGGGAGCGAATGCGTGTTTATCATCCCAACCTCATGATCATGGCCATGGCGTTTACCCTACCCGCCACGCACTACAGCATTGCAATGGTGGTTGGCTCGGTCATTGCATTAGTCTGGAAGAGACGGGCGCCGAGGGCGTTCCGGGAATATGGGTCCGCACTTGCAGCTGGGTTTACGGCCGGAGAGGGGATTGGGGGGTCTGTCAATGCATTGCTCTCCATTGGAGGCTTGGGAGGGGATCGCTGGGGCACTTCAGTTGGGTGTCCACCTGGTAAATGCTGAAGTTAGGTAGTGTTTTCTCTATGGAAAGTCTCTCGGGATGATCGGAAGCTCTGGATACAGTGTGCCACACGAACCACCAGGGAATGTCGGAGGATCCTTGCTTTAGCAATTGTGCGGTAGAGTGCCAGGTGTAAGACTGCCGATATATCCGTCTCACTGCTGTAGCGCGAGTTGGGCACACCCCTGCTATATCTATAGGCTACACATCTCGATAGCCTACCTGGATCGGCTGTTCGGCAGCGACGAGTATGCACTGCGATTGATAATCATTCATAATCTCTATTGTCTATATCACTGTCCACTTTCGTATATAAAGCATACCCTTTGATGTGATTTACTATTCACACAAGAGAAATTCCTGTCAAGCAATCTCGCAATGGCCGTCCAAACACAAAATATGACCAGAACCGAAGACACCACGACTTCCCTGGTTGAAGACCGCTACAAGGACAACACAAAATCCATGACCTTCCCCTTCAACGAAACACCACCACCGGCCCTACAAACCATCCTCCAACACCGCTCCATCCGGTCATTCCTACCGACAGCTCTACCCCCAGGCACATTAGAAGCCCTAATCGCCGCAGGCCAAAGCGCATCCACAACATCAATGCTGCAAACCTGGAACGTGGTCGCCGTCCAAGACCATTCGCACAAGGACGCCGCCGCAAGAATCTCCGGCGACCAAGCCTTCATCCACCAAGCACCGCTGTTCCTAATATTCTGCCTCAACCTGAATCGCATGACTAATCTCATACGAAAGCACAAGCAGAGTGAGATAAAGATGGAGAGCATCGATATGCTCCTGGTTGCAACTATCGACACCACCCTTGCAGGTCAGAATGTCGCTATCGCCGCCGAAGCACTTGGGTTGGGTATCTGTTTCGTCGGTGGCGTGCGGAACAACGCCGCTGAATTGACAAAACTACTGAATCTGCCCGATCGTACATTTCCCCTATTCGGTATGGCGATTGGGTATGCGGATACATCCGTGAAGGAGGACATCAAGCCGCGGCTAGCGATGAAAGAGGTACTCCATTACGAGACGTGGGATGATGCGGGCCAGGAGGAGAATATCGCCGGGTTTGATAAGGTGCTCAGTAAGCATCACCACAGGTATCTAAAAGTGGGACGAAAGCCTTGGAGTAAGTTTGTAGCGGACTGGAAGGCGGATGGAAAGCTCGATGGGAGGGAGGATATGGGGAGGCTCCTGAGTGCGCAGGGGTTTGGCCTTAACTAGCCCTAAGGTACACGTCTAGTTGGCGTAAGGTCTCCACTGTATTTGATGTATGTGACGGATTTTATTAGGTTGTGTAGCGAGTGTACTAGACAGTACCTAGTACTATTCAGTTCAATTCATATATCTGATATATCCTAACAGTGTGATCTAGTCATACAGGTGTCTCTGTGAGTAGAAGCCGAACTTAAGGTCTTAAAAACCTTATAAAATCAATAAAGTGCCATATTATATGTGGAAAAGTGTAATAAAAGTAGATCTTCTAGGGCGTGGCATGTTTCCTCCTAAAATGGTCGTTGAGTGACTGGTCGAACTGGGCGTTCCCCGGCGGGAAATAAAGCCTGAATTGCCGCTGCCCTCTTGCGCCTCTGGATATTATCCCTATCCATTGGATATTGATCGCGAGCGCCATGTGCTAGCTCAACTAGCGACCCGACTGCATCCCGAACACCACGCCCAGTTATAGGGGAGAATTTAGCAAATAGACAGTTGTGCTGGGATGCAAATGCCTCGGCTTCCGCCTGTGATATAGTAGGTTCACCTTCGCCTTCGCCTTCACCCATGGCGATCATTGTTGCAAAAAAGGGGAGGACCCCATCTTTACAGCGGCTGCGCATTTTCTCGTACGTTGCGACCATTTCATCCCATGATTCCCTTGATGAAGCATCGTATGTATAGACGAGGCAGACATGCTGTAAGAGGCAGAGCAAAGCTTCTCCAGGCCAGGTAGGCGGGTCGTCGAATGTAACCTCATATAAATGACGATCGCAAATGTAACGCGTCTCAGTGTCAGGATGTGCAGGGTCATAATCGCTGTATTCCGTCTCTCTCATAAGTAGCTAATAAGGTAAGGTTAGCCGGGGCTTCTCGGAGTAGATACGCTGGGTACATACCAGGTAAAGACCTTCGGGGCCAGGGGCGCCTTTTGCATCCACGACGATAATAGACATAGACTGTGCGTTGTATGGCCCAGTAGATGACTGCTTCACCTCGCTTCTATGGATGGCGCGAGGGGATGGGTTAATAGTTTCGCTCTCTATCATCGCTGATGGCGCGGGCTCGCTGCCATGGCTGATACGAGCACGGAGCTTGCGGAACATGATCCTGGCTTGAGATAGCATAAGTAAGGTCAGCGAGGTGAAAATATATGCGAATTAAACAAGCAAGATAGGCTATAAGAGTTAATAAACAGTAGACTAGACCAGCCACTCCGCCATATTAATCTAGCTTAATTACTTTAATTAAACTATAGCTAGCTTAATGAGCCGCTAGGGACAAGCGATGCTACGCTCGCCACAAGCGCCCGATGCCCACCCAATCATTGTGTAGTTCCTACAGCTTTGGGCAAAGGAAAATAAGCTGGTAATTTAGGAGGGATAAGTAATTATATGTCTGGATCAGGCTATTCTTGTGTTATCTTTAATAGATGATTAATTCAGTCCGCGGCCGAGGCTGGATTATCAAGGGTGACCTCAATACAAAACAGCTATAGCATGAAATTCAACTGCTCCTCCTGCTGAGTCCCATTGTATACTCCTCAGGTTAGGAGGTTTAGTTTAAAAGTGACTGTTCATACCATGCCGCCAGTCCCTTGTGTAACCATGTGTCGCATAAATACATTCGGACTTCATGGGGCTGTTGGAAGAGAAGCCTCAGACTTTAACTGAACTGTACTCTGATATGCTTGCAAGGTACCCTTACAGGTTCAATCATATGGTCTTGGGTTGGGACTGTACCTAGTGGAGCGTATGTGTCAGGCGAGGTTCCTTCGGCCAGCTGAAACACATCATCATTGGATTTCTTGAAATGAAATTGATTTCTCCCTTTCCAATCGATGTGTCTACATATGGGCACGAAGTATATTCTTCTCTTTTGCTTTCATGGTAGAAGTGATAGTGTGATAATGGTTTGGTATCCTCACATCGGGTCTTGTAAATATAGCTTACTACGATGCGCCACCATGAATGATTTATATATTCTTCTTCTTCTTTAAAAGGCTACTTACTTAAATCCTTTCTCTACAGTGACATAGGTCTTCGCCGTTGGAATAGTCCGTTGGCTCGCACACCATCTCGTCCTCAGTGTCACAGTAATAGAAATCTAAACAAGACTGGAGACTCCCGCCACACATCGCCACATAAGGCGGTTTTTGTTTGGTGCGGGAGCAGGTGCACACTGTAGCAGAACACTGAAGTAATTGTCCTAACTGTGCTTGGGGGCACTCACCCTCGCATTCGGCATCAGAGGTGCACTGGCCTCCTATCGGGACGCCTGGCTTATCGGTAGGCGTTGTTGGAGCGGTGGTGGTGGTGGTGGTGCGAGTGATAGTGCCGTCCCAGTCATTGTAGTAGAGACTGTCGGGGTTCTGCACGCTGTCGGGGTTGCGCGGGTCCAAGAAGTCCGGGTTCTGCTTCAGGGGGGAGCCAGCGCAGAAGGAGCCAGCGCAACTGGTGCCACAGCCAGCGCCGGCGCAGGTTGGCTGGGCGGCGCCGGTGCGGAAGGTCAGGGGCAACGCCTCGGGGGGGGACGCGACAGCGCAGGACCCGCCGCTGCAGTCGCCGGCAACGGATTCGCCGTTCATCTGACCATTCCAGACCACTTTGTCGGGCGCGAGCCATTCTGGGTTCCCCGGCCGGCGGTATGCAAGGTCCACAATCCTCTGCTTCACCATGGCGGCGGTGGTCAAGGTGGGATCAAGGCCGCGGAAATAGGCTGCCAGACCAGCGACCGTTGCGGAGGCGAACGACGACCCACTGTTAATGCGGTACCTGTTCTCCCCTTCAGAGGTGGCTAGCCGTAAGTCGTAACCAGGCGCATGGCAGGTCAGCCAGGGCGCCTCATTGTGTCTGCCGCCACTCATGCCGCTTCCGAAAACCGACCCAACGACGACCAGCTCTGGGATGTAGTTCCGGTTCGTTGGGTCTCCGAAAAGTGCTGGATAGCCATTGGGATAGCCTCTCGTGTTTCCGGAGCCCGTAATGAACGCGGCGCCGAGTTTGATAATCTCTCGAATCAGCAAGGCTAGACAAGAATGGTCAGTCAACGAGTACGGCGTTGAGGATGGACAGGGGACACACCCATCTTGTCTACATACGCCGGCGACAACAGGTTTTGGGGGATTAAGATAGAGAGGTTAACAACGCTCTTGGCCCCCCTGGCCCCGGAAGCAGCGGGTGGAGGAATAGCACGTCGCTAAATTCAGAGTGCGAAGGCTGGGCGCCATGGTCAAGGTCGTACACATAAGTGCCCTCGCCCGCCGATGAGTCGAACCTGTAATCTCCCTCCCGTGGAACGGGGCCCATCCCAGGAGGCCAGGAAAGCGATACCATGTCGTCGACCGAATTCGACTCGACAGTCTCGCTGCGCTTAGCAAGAATAGACCGCTCTTGTAATTCACTGGGACTCCCCCCCGAGGTCGGGTCACGAACCACACCCCAATAACTAGACGTCAGGACGCCCCTGGGGATATAGGCGTCCGCGACCTGCGCGTGGCCCCTGATGGCGGCGGTCTGGTCGTCGGTGAAAGCCGGGACAAAGAAGAACATGGTTCCCAGCTGGTCCGTCCTGGACTCGAAGAGATCTAACACAGAGCCCCCAAGCTGCTGCTGCAGAGTGGTCCTGATGCTGTTGACGCTCCCCGGGTCGCGAGGGATAAACACGCGAGGATTGGTCGTCGCGATGCTTTGTATACTTGTTGTCGACGTGATGTCGCTTGCGCCGCACCCCGTCACCTGGGTGCAGAAGGAGATGGTGGATGTTGTCGTGGTGACAGCCCGCTTGTTGAGCTTCTGAAACGCTCCAGAGAGGATCGTAGGCGCCACTGTCGGGGCGGCTCCTTTAGAAGCCCGGTTGGCCACAATACCATATGAGAGGGTTGTTGTGCACACGCTGGCTGTCGCCGTCTCGCAGATGTCCTCCTCTGGATCTGGGTTATCCGGGTACGTGGGCGTGCTGTCGGGGCCGACACTAGAGGAAACATTAAGCAAAAGCGCCAGCAACGACACAGCGGAGTGGATGTGGAGGTGGAGGTGACTTACGTGATTTGGGGCCAGGGGATTTTGAGTGTCAACCCCGGAGGCGGATTCGGGGCGACGGGCGGCGGGCCTCCCCTATATCAAACGTTTAGCACGGTAACCCGAAGGGAGCCATTTGGTCGTGCCAGGGGGGGCATACTCGGGGTAGACGCCCGGACTCCTAAAGCCAGACAGTACGATACAACCAACACCGGGGGGGCACGACCATATAAACCAGGCCCAGCAGGGAACGACAGGAACAGGATCACCACCATCCACCTGGCTTGCAGTAGGCTCTGGGACCCAGCGAGGGGTGACGGGGGCAGGACCAGGACACAGGGGGGCGCACACTGGGCAGTCGGCGCGGTCCAGACAGCGGGATCCAGGGTGACGGTGGGATACTTGGTCTGACTCCCGTCGTCGCCAATGGGTCGACTGCCACAGATATCGGGGTAGTAGCCGTGTTCGCAGGCAAACTTGCAGAGGCCGTAATCGTCCACGGACGAGTCGAGATAGTATCCCGTCACGTCCGTCTTGGGCGGGGTTTGAACTAAGATTCCGGTCGATGTACAGGTGCAAGCATGGATGGGGCAGAAGCCTAGATGGCATCCAAAGTCGCACAGACCCTGGAAGGCGCCGGGACTGGTTCCCCCTGTGCATGCTGGCGGCAGGAAAGGCGAGTAGCCCCGGACGACACCGTCGTTGGGAGTCTGGCCGCAAACCGAATCCGGGCGGTAGCCATGGTTGCAGTTGAAACTACAGAGCCCCGCGAAGGAGCCGCTCTTCCCAGGCAGTGGATAACCCGCCAGTCCCGTGTCATTGGGAGCATTGGCAACGCCCTTCTCGAGGCAAGTGCAGGCGGCGCTGGGGCAGCTAGATAGGGCGGTGGTCAGCGATGGTCATTGATACGGTAGTATGGTACTTACTAGCCATTCGCACAGGCGAAGTTGCAGACGCCAATGAAGTCAAACACTCCGAAGCCCTTGATGCAATCCAACTTGGATAGTTCGCCAGTGGTCTTAACAGGGGTGATAGAGGGGCCCCTGGCACTCCCCACCCAAGGGTTGTAGTTGTTAAGGCCTGCATTGCAGCTGCTGGTGATTGATGCCCCCGTGATAGTAGCAATAGTCGTGGCCCCTCTCTTCACCGTCACCACGACTTGACCGCTGGCTGTCCCGATCGGGACACTGCCGTGGTATACACCAACGCCCCCGTGGGGTTCCTGGTCCCATCCCCCAGCCTGAGCCACGCCGCCGATGCTGACTTGGACCTGGGCGTTTCTCGCAAGGAGCACATCGTAAAAGACCCTGTCCTCCATCATAACATTGGACGACTACTCGAACTGGAGTTGGTTCGCCGTGTTACCGGTGGTGCCGCCGTCGGAACAGGCTCCGTTCTTGTTCACTCGGTACCATGCCACGAGGCGCTCCTCCGTGACAGAAGCAGTCCCGGACTTGTACATAGAGATGTAGTACGGGAGAGTCTCGCGCCAGCCGTCGTGGGGCATGTCTTTGACGTAGTTAAAAGGAGCACGCCCGATGTCGAAAGCCTCGTACTGGCGATCATCCAGCGGTCCGATATAGTGCGACTCTCCGTAGTCATTCCACGAAATGATCTGGATGAAATCGGGCTGGCGGTCGAGGGAGATGGCCTGCTGCCAGCGCTGGAACCACATATCGTCGCCGCGCCACAGCCAATTCTTCCCGTAACCGGGTAGGTTGGTATAGAACCATGGAGAGATAGGCATCATATACGCTTTCGAACCCAAAAAGTCGTAGTACGAGGCGTCGGGATAGGTTGTCATATTGGCCGGCCCTTTTGGCCAGGCATCCCAGCTGAAGAGACCATCTGCAATGCCGTCACCCAGGTTGACGGCAGGCTGGGCACCGACAGATGACAGATGACCAGTCAGGAATGAAGAAACAGTCGGTCTCCTTCTTGATATCCTTCCAGTCATCTGCGTTATTGGGGCCCTCGAAGGTTGAGACGAAGGGGCTCCCGCCGTTCTTAAAGTAGGTGTCTTTGGCGCCGTATTCCTTGATCATGTCAATGACAACCGACTTGTCCCAGGGGCCGTTGCCGGCGTAGTCGAATGAAAAGAGGAGCTGAAAGCCCATGTCATCGGCCGCGGTGAAGGCCATGGGCAGCGCGATGTTGTTAGTAGCGTCCTCGTTAGCCATGTTGAGCACAAAGGTATCTATGCCCGCACCTTGGGCGGTCATGATCTCAGTCCTCCAGTCGTCCAAGCCAAGGGACTTGGTGTTTCCCACCTGCGTGGCGTCCGGTGTCGTTAGTCAACCCAGGCGGCGGACTGGAAGTGGGATGTGACTTACCATAAAGTGAGCAAACACAGCCTTGGCTTCGGCAAGGCTCACGCCCCATGCCAACGCCGAAGCGAGGGCAGCCAGCAGCTCCATGGTGACTTGGTCAGACTAAATGAAGCAGCCGGGCTGGAAGGATGTGCGAGTACATGAAAAGTCCGCGGAAAGAACGACCTCCTACCTCCTTATATACCTGCAAACTCCCTGGCAGGGGAGACGGCACACTCCAAACACCTGCAGCATCGGTTAAAACTGTCTTCGGACCAGTGCGGGCTAGTGCCCACTGCAAATGCCCTCCGTGGTGCAACATTGCACGCCTGTTGCTGGGAGGGTCAGCGGGCCAATGAGCGGCGGCTCTTGACATTAAACGAAGCATGATTTAGCTTCAAGATAGCCTGTGCGAAAGGATGAATTAGAATCAAGCCCTGGTGTTGGCTATTTGAATTGAGGCAGGCCAAGCCCCGTTAACTATCGGGCTGGGCCGGAGCTTCCGCTTCTTGAGCTGCGTCGGGCATTGCCCCGGAGGGAACGGTGCCTCTAACTGCATAATGATTGGGTGTGCATCGGCGCTTGTGGCGAGCGTAGCATCGCTTGTCCCTAGCGGTTCAGGGCTATCAAAGCGATTAAAGTCGTTTAATTAAAATAGTATTAAAGCAGAGGAACCAGAGCGGTATCAAATGATACTAAAGGAGAGGGATCATGCACGCTTAGGTAAATAATTAAACTAAATTGATATGGTCTTATAAGCTCCCTCTTTCAACCATTCCATCTCACTCATTCAATTCAGACCTTTTTTTCACCTCGCCCACTTTACCCACCTGTCACCCATGTTGTCTGAAGCCAGGATCATGTTCCACAAGCTCCGTGCTCGTATCGGGCGGTCCAGCCGCGGCAGCGCGCCCGTGCCATCAGCGACGATAGAGAGCGAAACTATTAACCCATCCCCTCGCGCCATCCATAGGAGCGACGAGGAGCGGTCACCCACCGGGATACCGTGCAAAGGTGGTCCCGAGACACACATGTATATTATGGTCGCGAATGCCAAAGGCGCCGCTGACTACAGGACGTTTAACGATGTACGTACCCAGCACCACACGCTCCCCCGACCGAGCTCACCCCGTGCAGTTCACTTGCTAATCTAGAGAGAGAAGGAATATAACATGTTTGACGTTCACGGCACAACCGATACAGATTACCTTTGCAATGGTTACCTCTATAATGTTGACTTTATGAGCCCTACCGCTCCTAACGAACTTTTGCTCTTCCGAATGCAGCATATCTGCCTCGTCTTCACATTCAATGCTTCATCAAGGGAATCATGGGATGAGGTAGTCACCACCTGCGTGAGGATGCGCAGCCACTGCAAAGACGGGGTCCTCCCATTTCTTGCCACAATGATAGCCATGGGTGAAGGTGAAGGTGAAGGTAAAGGCGAAGGTGAAACGACCGTATCACACGCGGAAGCCGAGGCTTTTGCAAACCAGCACGACTATCTGTTTGTCAAATTCTCGCCCAGAACTAGGCGTGGTATCCGCGATGCAGTTGCCTCGCTAGTTGAGAGAGTACATGAGAGAGTACTCGGCGCTCGTGATCAATATTCTCTAGATGAGGAGGGTAGGTATAAGAGGGCAGCGGAAATCCACGCGTTATTTTCCTTACATGAGTGTAACAGAAATGAACAGCGGTCGGCACCTGACAGGGAAATTGGGGGGCCATAGGAGAAGTTGCCATATCCAAGAGCAAAGTCAAATGCCGTGGAGGGCAAGGATATGTTTGATCCGAGCGTTCTCCATTGGATGAGATAGATCTACGAGGGACGGCGTAGAAAATGATTTATCAGACGATTTTTTCGGCTTCAATATCACTGTAAAGAGCCCTATCAGCTACTGTATTCGAACTACAACAAGGGTGTATGGAGTACACCAGCCTTTCGGATCTACAGTCAGGTCAAGTACAATGGATACGTAGTACCTTACCAAGATGTCTGTTCCGATAATGCCCAATATCAGTAGACTGATTACAAGGGCGAAGTACAGTAGCAGGAATGCATACCAACTTAAGTTAGTTAACACTCTAAATCTGGTCCAGTCTGTAATCCACCTGTGACTGTTTCGTTCCAAGGTTCACTTTAAAGGCGCTTAGAGGTCTCTACTTTTACACACGGAGAACAGCCGCTGCTGGGTCTCCGCTGGCAGCTGGTTCAAAGGCCAGAGCGACAGGGGGACTGATTGTAATGAGAACTGCGTTCGCCAACCTATGATGAGGACAATCAGCAGGTTGAAGACTTGGAATAATGGATTGAGTTTAGTGACTATCAGCGTCACTTTGGATATAGTAAATTATAAATCAATCATCGTGACACTCCCAAATAGAGGAGGAACTAATCCATTGACCCTTGTTGGGCTGCTTCGGGCATCGCCCCGGGGGGAATGGCGCCTCTAACCAACCCGTATACACATCAATGATTGGTGTGCATCAGGCGCTTGTGGGAATCGTAGCATCGCTTGTCCCTAGCGGCTCATTAAGCCAGCTATAGTTTAATTAAAGTAATTAAGCTAGATTGATGTGGGGGAGTGGCCGGCCTGGTCCGCTATTCATTAACTCTCACAGCCCATCTCGCTCATTCGCATATTTTTTCACCTCGCCCACCTTACCTATGCTGTGTCAAGCCATGATCATGTTCCGCAAGCTCCGTGCTCGTATCAGCCGTGGCAGCCGTGGCAGCGAGCCCGCGCCATCAGCGCCGGCTATGACGGTCGATACACCCCCTCGCGCTATACATAGATTCGACAAGGGGTCACCCACCGAGATACCCCTCAAGCCGCATTCCGCGAGGCAAATGGAGATTATAGTCGTGAATTCCAAAGGCGCCGCCAACTACTCGCGGTTTAGCGATGTACGTACTGCTCCCCAGCCGAGCTCTCCGCTAACCCAGGAAAGGAACACAACAGCTGGTATGATCCTACACTCGAAGACGGGACAGATTACCTTTGTGATGGTTATATTTATTATCTCCACTTCCATCACCCAACTACCGCCTCTTACGCAGCTTTGTCCGACCAAATGCAGAATATCTGCCTCATGTTCACATATAACGATTCATCAAGGGAATCGTGGGACGAAACAGTCGCTACCTGCGAGAGGATCCACAGCCGCTTTCAAAACGCGGCCATCCCCTTTCTTCCGACAATGATCGCCATGGGTGAAGGTGAAGGTGAGACCACTGTACCACAGGCGGAAGCCGAGGCATTCGCAAAGCAGCATGGCTATCTCTTCGTCAAAATCTCGCCCAGGACCGGACGTGGTATCCGCGATGCGGTTGCCTTGCTAGTTGAGACAGTACACGGCGCTCCTGATCAATATGGTAGGGATGGGAAATATGCTAAGGATGGGAAATATACTAGGGATGAGAAGGGTTATGACAAGAGGCGCAAGAGGACAGCGGCGCTTCTGGCATTATTACCTGGCGAGGAACCCCTAGTTCAGGACCAGACTGTCAGCTCGGCGCGGCGCAGGATTCTGCCATCGTGGTTTAGAACTTGAGGACTGACATCAATATGGATGGATGTGATACCGGCAGACACTGTAATTCTTGGCTTCTTGCACAATAAAACATGTATATCTTCAAGGGACCGTTCTGGCTGTATCGTGATGTAGATGTAGAAGAGCTTTCGTCCCGGTGCAGTCTTCTCGACCCACTTGATCAAATCCTTGTTCTGATTGATTGTGATCGCAGTATCAGCAAGAACAGCTTCATTTTCTGAGTAGACTGTGGCATTCTGCCGATGCGACAGATAGTCAACACAGGGAGTACGAAACCACTCTGATGGGGAAATGGAGTGCCAGAAGAATAATTTCACGAGGAGCAGTTGAATTTTATGCTATCTCTTTACCCCGGACAGCCTCGGATTCGGACTTGATCACTCATCTATTAAAGATTTACAAGAACCTGATCCAGACATCCGATCACTCATCAATTCCCTCCCAACTGACCGGCTTGTTTTCCTTCGCCCAACGCTTCTCGGCATCACTTCCAAACGGCGGAGGAACTAATCCATTGACCCGCCATAGTCTCCGTTCAGTCTCGTCGACATGAAATTCCCAGTCGTAACCTCGATCGGCAATATGAGGCTTCAAGACGCCTTCAATCCGGTCACATGTACGTTTATAAACGTGGTCTTCGTTCTCGAGCCGCACCGCAATATGTTCGGCAACAATCCGAATGAAAGGCTTCTTCTCCGTTTTGCATTCACCACCGACCCAAATACTTCCAGGTGGGAGCGTGATAAAGTTGATGACCACGTAGAACGCAGGAAGGCCGATTCGAGTGTATATTTTCGTGATATCCTCAGTCAAAGCTTTCTTAGAGGCGGCGTCCTCGAAAGTGCCGGAGGGGTGGAAAATGAGCCAAAGGGGCATGATGAGTTTGGTTATAAGGGTTTTCGTTTTCGGAATGAGGGAGAGTAAGAAGAGGATAGACAAAGATGTGGGATTAATACCATAATATATACCCACTTACGGCTGATATTCTCGGCTTTCCACGGTAACTCATGCTCGGTTCGATCACTAATCGGATTGACGTGTTGCACTCTTGATTAGAAGACTTTCCCTATTTCCGAAGCGTGATATAATCGCACTGAATGGTACCTGCAAGCCATTATTTTACTGGGTTTCATCGTTGATATATTTGTAAAGGTTGCTAGGATGTATAGAGAGACTACTAGACAGTCTACCACGCCATGTACTATGTAATGGACTCTTAAAAGGGTTCTTTCACAGACTCCGTCCTCGGTTTTATAACCGAAGAGCTCATATCCCACGGCTCAGTCCCTTTTGGAACATTGCCATTTTCGTTATTATCGTAGTACGTCTCAGCTTCCCGAAACGGATTGTAGGGAACTGCAAAAACAGCATCAATTTCCTCCAAGGTTCGTCCCTGTCAGGTCAGCCACATTAGCATAGAAGCAACTAATCGTTCTGAGAAAACCACATACCTTGGTCTCCGGAAGGAAAAAGAAAGTATACGCCAGAGCGACGAGCGAGACACTACCAAAAACCCAGCCAACCCCGTAATGAATATCTGCCATCATATACGGAATGACAAAGTTCGTCACGAACGCCCAGATGACATTCCAGGCGGCTCCTACGGATTGTGTCTTCTCGCGCAGCGCGGCATTGGGGATCTCTGCGCCTAGAAGGTATGGTATCGATGCACCGCCAACCTAGCAATCGTGAGTATTGACAACATGCAAGACGGTGTGAAAGCTCACATTGTAGGAGAACATATAGAGCATAAACGCCGCGACGATGGTATTTCTCTGTGTCGAGGTTGGATCTGAATTTGTTCCCAGTCCAGCCAGGACGTAGAGCCAGAGGCCCTGGAGGATATAACTAATGAACAGCGAGTACCGGCGGCTTTGGACACTTCACTTAGCGAGGCTCTCTTGAATCATATATAAACTTACCCAAGTTTGTCGACAGAGTACATGGCCGGAAACATCGCCACCATGCCAATGACGGAGGAGATGATAGGGTAAGTGTAAGCCTGTGCAGCAAACCCGTTCTCTTGATAGAAGCGGGTCTGATAAGTCGACACAAATGCTTGCCCAGTGGCCTGACCTGTGTCAATTTATTGAACAAGCTTGATAGAAGAGGAGACCGACCTGTTGGAAAAAGTAGAACACTATGACAATAACTGTGCGGCGTAAATTGCTTCCACGGACAAGGTCAGCCCATGCCGCCTTATGCACCTCTTCGTGAAGTCCTTGTCGGATCTGTCGGAGCTCTGCTTCGCAAGCATTGTCTGCAACGTCTTCCTGGGGGCGTAGCCGACGAAGAGCTGCAATGGCGTCATTGTCTCGATTCTTAGACAGAAGCCAGCGCGGAGAGTGCGGGATGAATAGTGTAAAAAACACGATCACTATAAAGTAATTGTTAGGCGTGATGGGGAGAGATAAATTGACAGGCAACAACTCACAGACAGGGAAGACGAACTGGATCCCAGTCACTGTTTTCCAGCCTACACTGTCCGTTCGAGTCGAGAAGGCCTTGTTCACTCCACTGGCAATAAGGCCGCCAGCTGTGAGGAAAAGCTGCAGGGAGACAACCACCAGTCCACGAAAAGAGGCTGGGACAATCTCTGACTGGTATGTTCTATTGGAAATTATCAGCCATGATCACGACGGGGACATAAGGAACACCCACGTCACGTCAACTTCAACAAGGCCGATTGAGATGTAGACGATAATTCGGCCAACAACAAATTGTGCGAACCGTCCAGTGCCAGGGCCTTCGTCGGCAGCGGTAATCTCAACTGCGAGAGTATCAGTCGACACATCAGGTGCGAGATATGGAGTCGACTAACCAATAACGCCGATAATCGAGATAGCAGAGAGCGCGTAGAACACCACGCGATGACCGTATCTCTCAATAGCAGGACCAGCAACAAAGCATCCAATAAATTTTCCAACAAAGGCGAGCGAAGAGAGCAGTGAGGTGTGAAGGGAGTCGAACGCATATGACTGTGTTTCCTCGTTGTATGTACCGAACTGCTTGACGAAGCCCTATCTGGTGTTAGTTTACAAGGAAGGCACCTGCAAGGTCAACAGAGTGCTCACCGGATTCCCGAGAATTCCTCCAAAACTACCGGTGTCATACCCAAATAACATGTCCCCCGTGAGGAGACAGAAACAGGAAAAGAGCAACATAGGGGTCACCATGGACCGAGAGGAGCGCTGGTCCGCCATGATGCCGCAGCTGGATATCAAACTGGTACAAACTCAAAGCTATTGCACACAGCAGGAGGTAGAAAAGCAGATAATCTGTAGGATCACCAAAGTAAGTCACCCGGAGCCATGGAGCCTTTGTATGCAATGCATCCCAACCCAGGCAGCTCTAGACAGGAGAAGGAATGATCCACAATTGAGACTACTTTGTTTAGCTACGATGGCATAATTCCCCCACTGTCTGGGGTAATCTCGATCCAACCAGTGCCACGGATTTGGCTTTCTCGCTCGGAGACGTTGGAGCTGTTCCGATTTCTGTTCCAAGCGAGCTCTGTCTGTTCCGAGCGAGATCCTGTCTCAAGTCTCATGCTTTATTTTGTGAAACTGTTCCCATTTACACATCCTTTCTCTCTCCAGCACCCCTTTCAACATGAGTAATGCTTCCAACACAGCGGCCAAGCGCCCAAACTTTCTGTTCATTCTCGCCGACGATCTAGTAAGTATCCCATCCTCTAGACGACTGAGCAAGTCTAATAATCACCGCGCAGGGCTTTTCTGACATAGGCTGTTATGGCTCTGAAATACAGACCCCCAACATCGACGCCCTAGCAAACGAGGGCGTCCGTATGCTCAACCATCATGCCGCCGCCGCATGTTCACCCACGCGCGCAATGCTCCTAGGCGGAACAGACGCCCATTTAGGTGGACTAGGCACACTAATCGAATTCAAGCAGTCCGCAAAAGGTGCGGAGCGGTGGTCCGGAAAAGCAGGTTACGAGGGTTTCCTGAACCGCGACGTAGCAACTCTGCCCGAGATTCTAGGCGATAATGGATATCACACAGTGATGTCTGGAAAAGTAGGTATTCTCCGTCCTGACAAGATTAATATCCCGGGTTAATGTTGACTGGCTTGCAGTGGCATCTTGGAATGCGCACAGCACAAGGCCCTTGGGAGCGTGGGTTTCAAAAGGCCTTTGCGATGCTCCCTGGGTGCTGCAATCACTACGGATGGGAGCCAACTCAGGAGCACTTTCCAATCGGTGGCCGACCTATTCATGCTGAACAGGGGAAGAAAGTGGATATGTAGGTATTAGGAGACGTCAGTATAATTCCTATCTAACGATGTTCGTGTATCAGAACACCCAACAAAACCGAAGACCCAGAGGGGTTCTACTCGACGGACTACTACACCGACAGGCTCATTCAATACCTCGACGAGCGAAGCGAGGACGATAGGTCCAAGCCTTTCTTCTCTTTCTTGCCCTACACAGCACCGCACTGGCCCCTGCAGTGTTCCCGTGCACAACGTGACAAGTGAGTCTTTTCATCAACCATTCTGGTCATCTCTTCCTAACACCGTACAGATACAAAGGGCTATACGATGAGGGACCATACGTGCTTCGGACAAGTCGTCTGCAAAAGCTCACTGAGTTGGGCATCATTGACAAATCCGTTGTTCCTCACCAAGTTGAGACCAGCACAGTAAACGCCGAGGAGTGGGATACCCTCACACCAGAGGAAAAGAAATTATCGGTGCGAGCAATGGAAACCTACGCAGGCATGGTGGAGACCATCGATGTCAATGTCGGCAAAGTCATAGACTACTTGAAGAAAACAGGGGAGTATGACAACACCTTTATCGTATTCATGAGTGACAATGGGGCGGAAGGAGCGGCGTAAGTATACCTCATGCTACTGATGATGGGTTAAGCTTACTCTATGATTTCCAACCTTCAGTCTCGAAGCTATCCGTGAGTATCCCTAGCTAACCTCCATGAAAACGCAAAAGCTGATAACCCCGACAGCTGTTCTCGGAGAAAACATCATGGGAACCATTCACAAGCATTATGATAACTCGTATGAAAATATCGGCGCCTATAACTCATACACATGGTACGAGCATCACTCTATTGCACAGGACAGACTAACATTCAACGATAGGCTCGGGCCATTGTGGGCACAGGCATCAACAGCCCCATCCAGATTGTTCAAGTGCTTCCCATCGCAGGGCGGCATCCTCGTTCCTTGCGTTGTTAAGCCACCCACCCAGGGCTTCAATTCACTACCGACCGGTTCCTTCAGTCTGTCCTTAACGACGGTAATGGACTTTGTTCCCACCTTTCTCGACCTAGCGGGTGTATCCCTACCACCAGTTACAAACAAGGCCTCGCGCGCGATGACCACGTTCCGCGGAAGAGAAGTACACGCTGTGAAAGGTAAGTCATGGGTGCCGTTCTTTGCACGTGGCGATAAAGCAGAAGAAGACACCACGTTCGCGATCCATCCCTCTTCCGAGCCAATTGGGTGGGAACTGTTTGCGCGGGGTGCCCTGAGAAAGGGCGACTGGAAGATTGTGCACTTCGCGAAAGCCCAGGGTGGTGCGGGAGAGGGAGACGATGGGTGGGAACTGTTCAATGTGCGAAAGGATCCAGGAGAAACGGTTGACTTGGCCGGGGCAGAACCGGGGAAACTGAAAGAGTTGATCGAATGCTGGGATGAGTACGTAGTAGAATGCGGAATTGTCTGGGGAGAGGGGGCTCTGGCGCCAGGTTTAGACAAGGAAGAGGCACCGGAGCTTTGGGAGGAGGATATGGGACTACAAAGATCATGGATGAGCGCACGAGGAGGCGAGCAGCCCTGTCAGTAAGTTCTATACGAGTAATGAAACAGCCAAGGGGGCTTCAGAATACAACATTATTTTGAAAGGCCCAGTCACGCTATAAAAAGCACTGCAAGTTATTTCTCGGCCGACATAGTAGATTCCTTTGAAGGATTCTATCAAGAAACCGGACTTAAGCCGAGATGCCTTATCAGAGCTTGTCGAGATGTACCATATACCATAAGGGTGGAGCATTGCGTGCTTAACGTCAAGAATCGCATTTACGATGGGGCCTGACGTGCTCTTGCTGCAAAGTGATAAATTTGCCGGTTTTGCCTCATCACCATGCATTATCCAGTTGTTCAGCATGGTCTTCAACCGTTTAGGCCCGTTCTACCGGTCGTGTCTTTTCCAGATCATCGTCGTGGGACTGGTCGCCTTCTGTGAGCCCGGCATCTGGACTGCGCTTAATAACCTCGGGGCTGGAGGTAACGCTAGTGTATGTCCAATGCTGTAATAAGCACTACGGGTTGTGCTAATTTCGTGCAGCCGTTCCTCAACAATGCTGCGAATGCCTTGACATATGGACTCATGTCCGTGGGCTGCTTTCTTGCAGGTGGCGTCACCAACAAGATCACTGCAAAATGGACATTGTTTCTGGGAGCTGCATTCTACACGCCTTACGCAGCTGGCCTGTACTGCAACAATCGCTATGGTAACGAGTGGTTTCTCTTACTGGGTGCCGCTCTTTGTGGAATCGGGGCGTCCCTTCTATGGGCCAGTGAGGCTGCCATTGCGGTTGGATACCCGGAGGCGGATAAAAGAGGACGGTAAACTGGCCCTCCCAATTTATCTCACGTCCATTGCTAAACATTATAACAGATACGTGGGAATATGGATGGGGATCCGGCAAATGGGACCGCTTGTGGGGGGTGCCATATCCCTCGCTTTAAACGCGAACACTGCACACGTCGGCAAAGTCACCTACACGACATACCTTGGTCTGGTCGCCATTTCTGCTCTCGGAGCTCCATTGGCATTACTCCTATCGCAGCCACAGGATGTAGTCAGAAGTAACGGCACCAAAATCCCTTACATGAAGAAAACCAGCTTGTCTATCGAGTCTCGCGCTATCTGGAAGCAACTGAAGAACAAGTACATGTTGCTACTCATTCCTGTCTTCCTTGCAGGGCAGTTTGGTACAACATATCAGGGGAACTATCTGACATGTATGTCTCATTTTCCATGAGTGGCTCTCATCGCTAACAGGAACCAGCCTACTTCACCGTTCGATCCAGAGCCCTTGCCTCCTTCCTCACAGCCGTGGTCGGCGCCGCTGCCAACATAATAACAGGAACAGTCCTAGATCTAAAGTACTTCTCTCGAGAAGCCCGATCCAAATCCGTATACATCTTCGTCCTCATATTCGTCACAGCAGCGTGGACATGGTGCGCCATCGTCGAGAGTAAACTATCTCACATGGCCGACCCTCCCGCCTTCGATCTGGGAGACGGCCCCTTCTTCAACTCAGCTTTCACCGTCTACATGTTCTTCAAGTTCTTCTACGAAGTGCTGCAGACGTATATCTACTGGCTTATGGCAGAGATCAAGGGTGCACAAGCAGACGGCGACGTCGCAAGAACAACAGGGATCCTACGCTCGTGGGAGTCCATCGGCAGCACTATTGCGTACGCGGTCGGCGCAACTCACTGGCCTAATTTGAATCAGATGGCGTTGGGCTTTGCATTGTGGGGGTTTACAATCCCGTTTACTCTTCTTGCGGTATTTGGGAATTGGAATCAGTCCGGGGTGTCCGAGGTGGAGGAACAGACTGATACTGATAGTAATCTTGAGGCGCAGAGGGTGACTGTCCATCCTGATCATAAGAACTGACATTTGCATCGGGGGGTATTGTCCAGGGTAGAATAACTACATACTCAGACATTGTTACATATGTATCAATGGTCGATCTACGAACTATTTACTCCAAATTCTCCGTAATACCTATCTACTATGCCCTCGGTTAAGGTTCTTTTACCGATATAAATACCGTACCCCCTCTACCTACGAGATTTCTACAATAAAACCCTCAATTCACTCTACTATCGCCAGGTACTTCAAATTGGCCCCGTCTCACTACTAATTCCGGCGCCAAGTACCCGCCCGAGTAGGCCTAGGTAAGCCTAATGTAAGCCTAGAAATAAGCCCCGCGTCCCATCTTTTGTGTCCTTTTCCTTCCATCTCTCATCTACTCCAAATGGACTTGCCAACCCTTTCCACCACCAGACCGACCGAGCTTCTTGCCTCTATATCCTCCAATACACCGCCGAATCGGGCAGAAAGAGTTCAGCGGACACGAACAGGCTGTCACACATGTCGAACCCGAAAAGTGCGTTGATTCCGCCCATCACTTAACCTTGGAAAACCGCTGAGAGTGCCAGATAAAATGCGACGAGCAGAAACCTGTGTGCACTCAATGCTCGAGGGGAACAAGGTCCTGTGTCTGGTTTGCAGCAGAACCGAAAAGGTCGAGGCCTCCAAGAAGACCGAACGCCACCGCGTGTGATTTATGTCGCGAGAGGAAGGCAAGTCTCCTGCGAGGGCTACCAGCCAGATCTGACTTCGTGGCACAGCTCAAGTGCGTTGGTAATGTTAGTGACGCGTGCAAGAAATGTACGGCCATGGGCATTGAATGCGTAAGGCGACGAGATACCAGGTCACAGGCTCTGCCTCTATCAAGCGACAGTACGGCAGCACACGCTCCAAGTCTCGCAGGAACTAATTCATTCTCCTCGAGGAATGATGCGTCTATTGGAGATATCTCCCTAACAGACGACCGGATTTCGTCGCGACCCTTGCATCTCGGCCAGCTACCGGACAGTCCGGAGCTTGATGATCTCATCCATCTCTACTTTTCATCTGTTCATCGTAGGCACCCCAATTTCTAATACCGACAGCTAGTTGGCTAATTGATTCCTCAGACTTCGGTTTCTTTGCCTTCATCCACCCACTCCATTTCCAGCGTCTGCTCGCAGAGGGCAACGCCCCTTCAGAGTTGACTCTGATGATGATTGCCAGCGCCATGCGGTAATCTAGTCCATCCGGAATTGCATTCAGGTTTGACTAACATTGACCGGTAGTTTCGCCGCTCCTGTATCCCCTGAAAGTCTGGCAAGAGCGGATGCTTGGGCAGACGCGGCAATTGCAGCCCTTCTTCCACGCATCTACCAAGGCTTCGGAGCTGTACAACTTATGGTACGTCCTCACAGTCGACGCTTTTCAAAGTAGGCAGCCATCTAGTGCGTGGGGAGACTGACGAAAATCTACATCCAGGCAATTCTTCTTGCGCAACATTACGATCGCAATCGAGGCAAATCAACGTCTGCCTGGCTATTAGGAGCCAACTGCACCCGGTGAGGATACAATCCCTTACGCGCACGCCTTCAGACAGCAGCTAACATCCGTTTAGAATGATGCAAATGATGTCTCTTCACACATTTGACCGGACATATCCAGCAAGCTTCCCATCCCATCATCGCGTATCGCCACTTCTCTCACGCGAAGCCCTCCGTCGTGTTGCCTGGTGCACTTTCTATGAAGACTCGATGACCGACGGTGGCCGGTATGGCTCTCACACAATCGAGGAACGAGCGTATCGGATCCAGCTCCCTTGCGACCAGGAAAGCTTCCTTGGTAATGACGATGTGGTGACTGAACCGCTACTTTTCGATCACGATTTCGAAGACGCCACAGCTGATAGACGCCCCCATGCATCTCTGGACATGTCAGCCTATGTGTTGCGCACTGCAGCCGCTCGCCGTCGGGTCTTGCAATTTGCCTTTCGTGCTTCGTATCAGGAACAGAGCGTTGAACGATTATCGAGCGATCTATTGGTGCTGCAGACCGACCTAGAAGCCGTAGTCAATGCGCTACCACGGCGCTTTCATTTCAACGCCGATAACAAGTTTATCCACCGCGATCGACTGTCAACCTTCATCCTCCTGCACGTTTTGCGTGAAAACCTCTTTATTATCCTTGGCCGAGCAGCTTTGCAGGTGTATCTTCGCGACCCTACTAGGATAGATAAGGTCAGTCAGGCTCGGCGCAGTAGGATAGCGCGTGCCCTGGCTGTGGCGAATATCGTGTCTGTCGCTATGGATGAGAGCATTATATTCGATCCTCACATTGGGATCCAAGCCTATGTTGCCCTAGAAAGTAGTCTCTACCTACCTCGTGGCCGCGTTCGTTCACCAGCTGATGATTAACAGTTCTCCTTTTCGAGCCTCGTCGCTTGGCCAGTGTAGATGAGTCCTGCGACCCACGATCCCCGGGAACTATCCAAGGCATTACTCGCCTTCTCGAGGCAATCCGCGTCATAGCTCGTCGATCGGAAACCATCTACCATCTTGTAAGTTTGATACCGTCTCGGGAAACAGCGCTAATGAACTCAGTACCTGGAAGCAATTGATCGTCTCCTACGATGCGACTGCAGAGATCTTCTAGATCAGAGAGACCTCGCTGTCATCCAGAGGTTTGTTGCAGATGGGCTTGAGCATCGCGTACAGACTAACAAGGGACCAGTAAACACCCCCTAGTCGGGCAGGACATCGCCGAATACGACTTCCGAGACCACCGAGGAGCCAAGCTGGAGCGTCTATCTCAACGCCGTGGAGTGCACGGAGAACAGAGCATCAACGAAGCGCACGACGAGGTTTTACTCGATGACTCCGTGGTGAAAGATCCTCCCGTCCATTCAACATCACCCCGAGTCAACAATCTCTTACGTACTCCTCTAACAAACCAAGCGTCACATTCTACATCCGTTGGTGCGCCCGACTCCACGGATTTCAGCGAGTATGAGTATGACCTCGGGCTAGACGGGCAGCGGTGGAGAGAGCTCATTGAACCCGACAACACGGATCATTTGTTTTCTTCGCTGAATTGGCTATGGCCATTTGATGAGTTGCAAGACCAGATTAACAGTTCAATGGGTTTGTCGGGGTCTTCCCAGCAAAATACGCCGCAGTGATGCGCACTAGGCAGTGGATGTGGATGTGCAGTCAGAAAAGTTTTTCATAATGACAAAGATCCTTGCTGATGGAATTAAAACCCTGTATTAATCCACCGGAGAATATAACTGCAGAGTTTTAGTAAAGGGGGATACTCCGTACACAAATGTGTACGCTATGCATCACCATGTGGTGCAGATATATATATCCCGCCGAGGGTGTAACACGACAGTCAAAACCTCATATATGTCCTGATCCCTGCCTTAATTACCCCGTTCTAGACCCCTAGGTTAAATAGCCATACTAAACGATCGGTCTAGATCCCTAGGCTATATATGGTAAGCCACAATTCGTAACGGATTACGTGGATTTCCTTGGACCCACCGCGAATCAAATTAATGTCGAAATGCTGGGGCCTGTGGCTGTTCGCGGGGAAAACCATTGAACTCTTCACCATTCAGACTATCAAACGCGACATGACCACTAGAACTCCTGATAGCGCCTGGGATCTGACCCCAGGGACCATTGCCCTGCCGTCGCAACCGCGCAGACACGTCGGCAAAGCCTGCGAGCGCTGCCGCCAGCAAAAAATCAAATGCAACGGCGAGTCCCCGTGTACGCGATGCGTGCGACTATCCATCCCCTGCATCATGCGCAAGGTGATAAGACAGCGCGCAAAGCAACCAAAGGGGCCTGCCCGCCCAGACGACTCACATCTCATCCGGACAGCGCTCAAACCGGTGCGCATTAAGGACGAAGCGACGGGGAATACAGCCGTATACGGGCCGACATCGACAACAGCTCTCCTCTACGCCATCGCCTCCAGAAATCGAAATCCCGAAGAAAATAAGTCGCAAGGCTTCGTGGATGCCGACGCATCCATCGAGGCATTCAAGTACCACGCGTTTTTCTTCGAAAACTACAACCAAACCCTGTCGCAACAGGTATCACTGACCCCGCCGATGTGTCTGATGACCATCCCAAATGATATCTTGCAGTTCTTTCTGAATCGATATGTTGGGACGGCGTGGCGGATGATGCCGGTGCAATCTCCGACACAGCTCGGAGGCCTTTTCGTTTCATCTTATAATGCGCTCAGTCAGAATAGTCCGCCGCCGCTCTTTCATCCATTGCTTTTATATCAGCTTGCGATGGGCTCGCTGTCGACCATGCAGGGCGAGCTAGCAGATATGCTGGCCCAGGAGGGCGAACTTGTTGCTTCCGGAGGAGTATATCTCACGCCGGAGATGGAGCTGCAACTTAATATATTGAAGATAAGTTTGTCATACCTTCACGGGTTCACAGCTAACATCTATGCCTGCACATCCAATACTATAGTGAGATCGGTAGCTTCGACAAAGCATACTCCTTACTCGGCCATGTAGCGAGCAGGCTCTACGCGACTGGGCTGTACCTGGAACCTCGCAGTCCCGCGGTAGAGAGGCTTCTCCGTGTCGTAATTACAAGAGAGAGGTCTTTTTATCCTACTAATTGCCGAGAACGATTTAGCTAATTTCGCTAGATACATCTGTGTCGCCCTTGGAAGGCCGTTGATTATAGGCGCAGGCATTCAAGTTTCCGACGAGGACGCGACCCCCGTCCAGAAATTCATATCTGGTCTGCTTCGCATATGCTGTTCTACATTGCGAGTTCAACAGCCACAAAATGAAAAGTTCGATCAACTCTGGAATACCATTTGGAGCGCACATGGCCGACTCAAGACCTTCTGGGAGGAACAGCAGCCCATCTTGAAGACTCTTGGCCCGGGGCCTTTAAATGAAAGTCTCACCCTGAATACCGTCAGTGAGTGTAACCGAAACAACATTGAATTCTTTACTCGTATTTATACTGACTAAAGAGTGTACGAATACGCCACTTTGACAAACTTGAAACCCCTCCTGCTATACTTTGGATACAAAACTTCATTAGAGGCAAAAGAGCCATCGCCTTCAATTTCACAGACAGAGATTTCGAGCTCTAAATCCAGTTCTGGCTCTAGCACTTTAGACGTTAGCGATCCTCGACTCTCCACAGCCGGCGAGATCGCGTTGTCTTCAGCCAAGAGGATCATTTCTCTGGTCTGTGGCTTATGCGAGCGCGGATCCATCGCAAAGGTAAGCGCCTCTCCATTTCGCGAAGTATGTGCTTACAATGCTCAGGATCTCCCCCTCAACTCATTCCACCTCGAAACGGCCTGTGTAGCGCTGATTTCCTACGGAGTCTGGTTCGGAAATTCATCGGAGGTATGGGAGAGCCTCGACGAGGGAATTGCGTGCCTCGAGACCCTGCAATATCAAAGAGCAGCGTCGATGAGGCTCGCGGGCATTCGAGCAGCTCTTGAGCAGTCCGGTTTGAGCAGGATGTGACCACATTTCTTTCCTCCATGTGTTTGTAATTATATTGGCGCTGTTGGTCGTTATCTGTGGAGATTCTTAGTGTACCTAGGAAGGTGATAGTCTTACATATTGATGCCAAATATACCCCCAGATCCATTTCATTATGATAGGATATTGCGTAACGGTCGGAGTTTGGCATATATCCGACCAAGAAATATACAGTCCTTCACACTGAATGATGCTTAATTCTTACCTGTATACGAGCCGAGGCCTAGGTCAGCGCAAGACTAACCAGAGAAAGGAAAAAGAGGGTCTGTAGGATTGGGGCTAAACGAGTGCCAGATCAGCCTAGACTGTTAGGGTTAGTCTTGCGCTGATGGGGGTGATCGTTGCTTAGAAATAGAAATCTACTTTGATACTCCGGAGTATACGACGACTTCCATCGGGGATAACGACAGAGAGTAAAGAGTGAGGACCAGAGAAGTATTTATACCCCCTGATTCCCTCACAAAGACACCAGGACAACAACCGCACTTCATCTCTCTCTACAACAGTTCTCTTCCGTATCATCACTCACAATGCCTTCCAACTCCGCCGCCTGGCTCGTCGAGCCCAAAGCCTACCCCTTCCAAGTCAAAGAAGCCCCCATCTGGGAACCCGAGGCAAACGAAATCCTCGTCAAGAACCACGCCCTCGCCATCAACCCCGTCGACGGCAGCATCCAAACCAAAGCCTGGTACCCACTAAACTACCCAACAATCCTAGGCCAGGACGTCGCCGGCGAAGTCATAAAAGTCGGACCCAACGTCACCCGCTTCAAACCCGGCGACCGCATCCTCGGCCACGCCCTCGGAATGGATACAAAGCGTGACCAGGATAGTGCTTTCCAGGCATACACAATCCTAGCGACAAACATGGCCAGCCATATCCCCGATGGAATCAGCTACGAAGCTGCGGCCGTTATCCCACTCGGTCTATCTACCGCATCCTGCGGTCTCTTCCAAGAAGAGTTCCTGAACCTGGAATACCCAACCCCCGGTGGCAACAAACCCACCGGCAAAGCCGTGATAGTCTGGGGCGGCGCCAGCAGCGTCGGCAGCAACGCAATCCAACTCGCCACAGCAGCCGGCTACGAAGTCTACACAACGGCCTCACCCAAGAACTTTACCTACGTCAAGACCCTTGGCGCCGCGCACGCCTTCGACTACAATAGCCCAACCATAGCAGACGACCTCGTCGCCGCGCTGTCGGGCAAGATCCTCGCCGGCGCAATTGACTGCATCGGCCTGAGTGCCACCGCTCCAACCGTCGACGTCGTGCTCCGCTCCGAGGGCGTGAAACTAGTCTCAACCGTTAAACCGGGCTTTCAAGCCCCCGAGGGCGTAACAGTCAAGTTCATATTCGGGACGTCGTTGAAGGATAATGATGTGGGAAAGGCGATCTATGAGGACTTTTTGCCGGGGGCGTTGAAGGCGAAGACGTTTGTTCCTGCTCCGGAGCCGTTGGTTGTTGGGAAGGGCTTGGGGAGTTTGCAGGAGGCGGTTGATCTTCAGGCGAAGGGGACTTCGGCGAGGAAGATTGTTGTTTCCTTGTAGATATACATTACTACATCCATTGGGATGGCTTAGTGACGATGATGGTAGCCTTTACTAAGAAGACCTGTTATTGAAGATGTTCCACGCATAGTACTTACTATTGGGGTATAGCATGTGTGAAGCTATTCAGAGGTAACGAGCCTGATTCCCTCGCTTCGCCCGGGTGGTGGATGAGGAAGAAAAGGAACGGTGGTATCGAGTGTATATGGCAACTTATCTTCAGCGGAACTATTTCTGAATACAGCAGCCGTGATAAAAGCCAAGGCTGTCTATGCCACAATACAAAAATGCCAAGTCTAGTTAAGCACATTTCTGTCTGGGGGGTTATGGCTGACTGAACTGCGTACGTGGGCCAAAGTACGCTTTGGTCGTGGATGATCAGGCGCCCTACTGACAAAACTTGTATTTGCTGGCGTAAAGACAGCTCGTAGCCATCCAGAACTTAAAGTCAGCCGAGGCAGAGTATGGATTCCTTGCACACTGTAGCTATGAGGTTTTCCTGGGGCATTGATAGGGAACTGTTGAGTTATGACACGAGTTTACACCAGCAGCGCAGCCCATATAATCATGCATCCAGATGTGACGTATTCTGGGTCAATATGTGAGCTCTATAGGAAGGTTAGCACAGACTTAGAAGATGGATATATATAGGAGGAAAATATTATCTCACCTTCGCAAGGAGCGATGCCTGTCCGATGCCCATGTGGCTGCCGATCCACGCTAGGCATTTTTTCAAATATTCTTTCATCTCTATAGGTATAATAGGGAGCCTTGAGAGAACATATAATGGGTGCATGAGAAGTAGTCCGCCCGCCGGTCTTCCGGGGTTGGGTATGGTTGTGTTGTGACGAAGGAAGACTTGGATGTCCTCTGTGAAATGATACGGGACCGACGCAATGAGGTCCTCCGCCTGCTTCTGTGCGTCGTATTGCAATACGGAGTGATTCGGCGTATCTACCGTGGCGGTGGAGTCTGACAGCTGAACCATGAGGTATAACAAGAAACATCGAGCGGTTCGCGAAGTATTCCAGATTGTTGCGACGTGGTAGTCAAAGTAGCTATCGACGCGACCAGGCCATTTCCCTACTTCAGGATGTGACGGAGATGTATCCGTATTTATATAGCCGAGTGTGGTAGGCTTGAAGTCGTCGCTCTGAGTCTCCTGCCATATCCGTAATTCGTGATTCAAAGCGGCAGCTTTTTCGATAATAGAATTAACCATTTGCAATTTAGATGGTAATGATAGGCTAGACAAGTCATCCGAGGCTTTTATGATCGGTCCGAGCTTCACTAAAAGACTATCAAGATCTTCGCCTGGGCCGCGGTGACAGGGGGTTGAGAATATACCCGGGGTCTGGTAGCATATTAGAGCATGACCATCAAGCTGGGGAGGAATAATTACCTGTAGTGTGTTAGATAGCAACGAGTGACCCCCACGCACGGCTGTCAAAAGCGCCAAAGGGTCATTTTCAATCTTCAATATAGCAGCCAGTCCACCCGCGTGAGCGTGGTGGTATCCCGGGTCTGTGTCACCAGCACTGATCATCTATCATGGATCAGTCACTGTATGTGAGAGCCGAAGGGAAGGTGAGAGTACCTCATACAGTCCCAATAGCGTCGTCATAACAGCAGTGTCGGTGCTATCTGCCACCTTGGGGTCCCGGATCGCATCCGCCAGTGGCAGCAGTAAACTCTGGTAGAGCTCTTCCGCTTTACGGGTGAGGAATGACCATGAGAGCTTAACGCCATGGCTCGCAAAAGCAACGGCCTTGCACGCCCGTGATACTTGGGATCGGACCCCTTGACGGTGAACCATCAACTCCAACCCGCTCAGGAAACCCCGCGAGATTGTCGGGTTTATAGGAGCACAGCAATAGTCATGAAAAAAGGCCCGGAGCGCGTACTGCTCCATCGCCTCCACGGAGACTTGCGGGTTGCTGTCGTGAGGCATGATATTTGAGCCTGGGACAGGTACTCGAACTGGGAGGCTACACTTCCGGGCCATGGATTTGTATGGGGTTTTGGAAGGATCAGGCGCATGGTGTCGGAAGATAAGGGTTGCTTTTTCTTCGTATCCTTGACAGATGCGACCGGCATTGAGGCATCTTAGACATGACTTACGCTATCAGTCCGAAGGAATATCACCATGGATGGCCAGCTTACAGGGCGCGTTTCGTCGCACTATTTGCAACGAGGTCAGCAATTTACAAATCAGACTGTTGGAGCAGAGTATTGACCTTCTTTCTCCTCTTTTTACAAGACTCGCAACCTCGTGAGGGGCCAAAGTAGACCATGACTGATTGTGTGACGAGAGTTGAGAAATTCTGCCTCATGATGATTTGCAACGCAGCGTTACGCTATTCTACATCGAGCTTAGTCTGACTGTCGATCACTCGGACCTGTTGTTAAATGTGCTCGGACCTGCTCTCGGACATGTCTCAAAACAGCACTTTCCGATGAGAATCCCGAGCCCCTATGCATGCTTCTAGCAATTTAGCGAACAAAGAAAGCGTATATCACTACCCTTACCCTCGCGCCTGCTGTTCAATTTTTTTCTCACTCCATCGTCATCTCTCAATTGCATTGAGATCTATCACACAGCATGAGTGACCGACTCCCTCAGAACTTGGACGAGAAAGGCTCCAGCACCGATATCCCAAGCCACAGCGACCAAGGGACCCTTACACGAGAGCCTTCTGCAGAACAGGCCCCGAAGGCCCCACCCGGTCCTAGTCCCCCGCCAAATGGCGGCCTTATCGCCTGGCTCCACGTTGCCGGTGGCTTTATGCTATTTTTCAATACCTGGGGTATGCTGAACACCTTTGGCGTCTTCCAAACATACTATGAATCTGGAGATTTATTCACAAGATCTTCATCCGATATCTCATGGATCGGTTCTATCCAGGCGACAATGCTGTTGATGGTCGGATTTATCACTGGGCCGATCTACGACCGGGGCTATCTCCGTGCCCTTCTTATCACCGGCAGTTTTGGGATTGTCTTCGGGACAATGATGCTCAGTCTGTGTAAAGAGTACTGGCAAGTCCTCCTTGCACAGGGATTCTGCATCGGCATCGGTGCCGGCTGTCTATTTGTCCCCTGCGTCTCTCTTCTGCCGACGTATTTCAGCACCAAGCTCGGCGCTGCACTCGGTCTCGCTGTCTCGGGATCCTCACTAGGGGGCATCATCTACCCAATTGTGTTGAACCACCTCATCGACCCAATTGGCTTTGACTGGGCCGTTCGAGTCATCGGCTTCATTGCACTAGCTACGCTCCTGATCCCGATTGTCATTATGAAGCAGCGCGTCAAACCACCCAAGGCCCGAGCCCTGGTTGACTGGTCCGCTTTCACGGATCTCCCGTACATGACCCTCGTCCTTGCCGGTCTAATCGCATTCATGGGACTCTTCACGCTTTTCTTCTATATCTCCTACGTCGGTGAAGCGCGCCAGCTCACCTCAAGCAACATGGCCTTCTACCTCGTCCCCATCCTCAACGCGGCAAGCTGCTTTGGTCGGACGATTCCCAACGCCATGGCCGATAAGCTCGGTCCGTTTAACCTCATCGCCCCCTGTTGTCTCATGGTCGGAATCCTCATTCTCTGTCTTATGGCTGTGACTAGTGAAGCTGGGCTCATTGTCATCGCTGTCTTCTCGGGTTTCTTCAGTGGTGCTCTTATTGGGCTTCCGCCGTTGTGTTTTGTCGCGCTAACGGAGGATAAATCGAAGATTGGGACACGCATTGGGATGGGCTTTGGTATGATGGCTTTTGGTGTTCTGGCTGGTGGGCCGGGTGCTGGGAAGATCCTGGGCGAGTCTCCGTCTGTGGATTGGGATGGGGTTTGGACGTTTGGGGGTGTGAGCACTGTTGTAGCTTCGGCTATCTTTCTGGGGTTGCGGATTGCGAAGTATGGGTTCAAGTTGAAGGTTAAGGCGTGAACCTCAAACCTGCTTGTTGTTCTGGTATAATCATAGACTCTGCATGATAGATGCTAGATTAATTATAATTGCTTCCTCTGGGAATATGACATGTGGTTTTGAGACATCAATACTCATCTGAACACACAGCTCTTAGGTCGAGGCGTCTGCTTTTGCGTACGGTACTTTGAGCCTCGCCTTAGTGTTGCGGCAGTAACTGTACTTCCAAGGATGTCCCATAAATCCGAGCACAAGGCTAAGAGCACGCTGGCTGAAACTTCCTTCTACAGTATAGGTAGACTACAGGATGTTCGACGAATCGGGTCTTCAACTATCCTCATCCGTTCGTAACGCTGGATGCCGAGAAAACACCCAAAGCGAGGACGCGTACCACTCTCCTGCAAAGACAACACCTTCGGAGGAAGGCTGCCCTGTGTGGCTTGTTTCATTCCGTCGAAGTTGTTCGAGGCTCTGTGATAAACGGTGCGTCGGCGTTGATAGGTGCATATTGTTCCAGTCTTTCTGGGAGGATAATAAAGAATTGTACTAAGATGTTATATAGCACCCTCGAGCGCCTCGCAAATCCGGAGTGATGATTGATTCGCGATACGTAGCCCTGTTGATAACCACCAAGGCTGTCAACTCATGAAGCACTAGACGGGATGGGACTTTTGCATCCAGTAATATCCGAGGCCAATACCATGAAAGAACAAGGATTATCATCTAGCACCATTAGCGGTCCTGTCCAAGGCCCGTGCTCAATCCACGTCAACCAGTCTCAGCCTCAAGGGAGTATTTCAACCAACAAATTTAGAAAAAGCAAGTTATCACAAGTAGCCGATTGGCACATATGCAGTGCGGAGGTGGCACAGTGCATTGACAGTGCCAACTTTCTGGATGTCACGAAACCTCCTTATCTCCTTGCGTAACCCATAATTACGCTTAAACAGGGGCCATCACTGGTAACTTGTTGGAATACCTGTTGGTTGCTAAGAATATGCCTAGACGTAAATGGAAGTTGTTGCATAATGTGAAAAGCATAAATAGGTCATGGATCCCGGGACAGGTTCAATACATAGTAGTCCGAGACACCTTGTTCTCTACTCAAGCAATTTGCATTCAGTTTCGCATTGGACGTGGGGTTCTCTTCAAGCAACGCAACCGCTTTCGATTACTGGAATTTACTTCAGCTGAAGATCATGACTTACCAACTCTCTGTGTCAATTTTCGGCCCTGGTACCTCCGAGCCTGCCCGTTGGGGTTTCGTGGTTCATCAACCTCCTCGAGAATACGGTGATCTCTTGCACGTTAGACTGATCGATGAAACCTTCAATATCTTCCAGTTTGAGCTTCGAACGTCTCACGGATTGGCGTCCCACGGTGCCTGGGGCTTGTGCAAGTTGCAAGACCTGAATGTGGCGGAGAGCTCAAAGGTGGTGTCTATCCTCGAGCGCGAGGTGCCAGCACCAAAGGGCGGAGCAAAGAACTGCCAGGATTGGGTGGTAGATGGGTTGATCGCACTTGAAATAGAGGAACTGGTTCCGGATGGAACGACGGCGGCTTGGACATCGAGGATTGGTAAATTGACGTTGTTAATCAAGGCGGAGGTTGGCGCGGATTGGCATTCATTGAATAACAAATGATTACTTAGTATCACACGGGAGAGTACCGCATCATTGACCGGTCGATTTCATCCATCAACTCATATTCCTCTTTGAGAAATGGAATAGCATAGTGAATTATTTCGGTCCAGCAGTTAGCCAAGGACATTCGCTTCGCAGCAAAGAACTCCCTCTCTCGGGGACTATAGCCGGCTTCGCTCCAGACTACTATTCCGCCTGATCAACCCGTCTTTGATCATAATGTTGCCCTCGTGTAAGTCTCCGTGTGTCAGGACCCCCGGGAAAGTAGACTTGGTATACGCGAACGACAGGATCTTCTCCCTTAGAGCTTCTTCTTTTTCATACCAGATTCCTGGAGGCCTTGATTGGCGAAGTGCCTCAATAACACCAGCTTTGTACTCCTCCATGGAATTGAAAGGGCCGTAAGTCTTTGAAGACTTGTAATCCCAAGGATCGTTGAAGAGGATATCCTGGCATGGTCCGCCATCCACCGTCCCCAGGAAGCCGCTTCCAAATCGGCGCCATTCTGTAACGTAGGACTTGAGCTGTCGTCCGACTCCATGCAGTTCCTCGGGGGATAAACTATTCCAGCGTGAGGTAAGTGTTTCGCCCTCAATCTTGCTCATGAGAATGAACCCTATGTCGCCGATGGTGTATGCACTCAGAATTTCGGGCACGGGGACTTTTGTTTTGGCAGCGAGGAGTATCAGGGCTTCTACTTCGTGCATGCCTACGCTCCAGCCAACGTTGAGGACTGTATATGGTGATATTTGTAGTATTTTACTATGATGCAGTCGACCTGGAGTCAAATCGACCGCTGACTGAAGTTGTTCAACCGAAAGGATATGTTTCCCTTGTCCTTGTAAAGATGTCGTAAATACAGCCTTCGATGGGTACTGGTCCATCAGCTCGGCCAGGTATTCCACAAGAGTTCCATCAGGGTTCTATTGATCTTATTAGATCGCAGCTTCTGGCGGATAAGCACGATACTAACCGCATCAAAGTATTTGAGAACACTTTCCGGTGGGTGTACCATTGCTGCGGTCTTGGGATGGATATTTGAGAGCGTTAAAAGTCCGAGAGTCTGAACTGAATGCGGGGAAATCAGCCATGAAACAAACACATCAAACTCTTTTGGTTTGTATTTTATCACCAGATCTCGTGTAGGTATTTACTGTATATATAACCAGTCATGTGTATGCCATAGTTAGTATCAGATATATGCCCGTGACTAAACCTGTTCTGGACGCGTCAGTTCCCTCTTGGTGTTTTCTGCACTATTTTCACCTAGATTAAGGTTCGTTTTCTCCATTACTGTATATATAAACAGACCTACGCGCAGTTTTTCAACGCGTTAATGTCTATATATCGTCTTTAGTTCTATATATACATCCAGACAGCGAGTACTCTATACATGCATGCATTCCAAAAAATGTCAGGGCTAGATCTGACCTAAAAAAGTAACTATGATGCAATTTCAGTCAGGTTGCCAGGATGAATCACACCTTGAAGCTTGCGCATTGCTTGATTGGCATCGAAACGGGCTGATCTGAAGCAGTTCTAAGGGAACCTATCGCAAGATGGGTCGTTGAAAGAAGCGAAAATAATGATTCTATGCAAGGCTCTGTAAACATGTTAACTGAAATATCTTGTTGAGCAGATTCATGGTACGTTTAGCTAGTCGAGAGTATAGACGCTAACGAGTTAGGTCGGCCGTCGTTCCTGCGGGCGCGGTGGATATCGGCGATGATATTGAGGATGGCTATGGTGGGCCGATATTGGTTGAGTTGATGGCTCTCCGGAAGGCTGCTGGATACATTCTTCATAGTTAGTGTATCGCTTGCAGGCTGACGGAATTGAAGGAGTGCAGTATATTGAACAATTCATGCAAATCGGACTCATTGGACTGCCATGTAGTGACAACTCTTCGGAGAATCGGAGACTAGATCATCATCGCATCGGATCATAAGATATATGTGATTTCATAGACGAGAGACAAACTTCAATCACCCGGTCGTCTTGGCATTTTGGGAATGGTCTACCAAGCACTCCATCACTCATTAACACCATTCCAAGTGTTGGGGGCTAAACGAGCTCACGAGTCGCTGGCACACTGCACTACATGTAGACGAGCAGTGTGGCTTGACTATCGATCTCGTCCAATTAAAGGTCGGCCTGCTCCCTCGCCTTCTGGAAGACCCGCGGACGCGGCAGTGGATATCTAGATCCATAATAAGGAACATGAACATGTCTGATTGTCTGGCAGATGGAAGAGAGCATGCAGAAACCTCTGACAGGTCAGGAGAAGAATGCAGAGCTAACTTGGAGTTGGAACCATCTCGTTCAAAACTAGAAGCAAAGATCGCGTAATAGATAAGATGGGACAGTGGAGGCAATGTGAACGAACCTGTTAAAGAGCAAGGAAGCCGCCATGTCTTACGCACACTTTGGTTGGCGTCAAGCCTTGCAGTGAGACCCATAAGAGCTTGGCCAATGCTTAGCCGTTCCAGTCTTTCCCGCATCTTATCTGATTTGATCCTTCCTGGTAGTCAATTTAGTTTCTGCCTTTCTGGATCCTGAGATGTTTTATGATTTTTGCATTTTCAATCCTGCTTCGAATTTCTTCACTGTAACAATGCAACGACAATCAGCATTCAGGTTTGTAACAACACCCTGTGGAGACGCGACTCATAATCTCTCGGTATAAGAGTGGATATTTATGGTCTCCATCGAGTGGTATGATTGTCGAAGGATTTTACGCACAGCTCCACATTGCAGAAATCTGATTAGATTATCTGCCTGATGCATCTAGTGGACCAGCAGCGGAGAGTAGCCTATACATAGTTAGCATACGATCAAAAACAAATGAAATCCTACTGTCATTCCTGCGAACCCACCGTTTAGGATCCATTACAGCCGTTGATGTTACCCCATTCAGCCGACTTCGGAGGTTTCTGGTGGACCTGTCGCTAGCAGCAGCAGGTTGATCACTATTAAGGTCAGGGATTTCCTCGTCCTGTTCGTCTTTTTGGTTCCTCTTATCAGATCCTTCACGATGGCCCTCAAGTCCAGGCTCCGATCTACCTTTCATCGTCGGGAAACCGACGACACCGTCGCTGTCTCTACCGCTCAGGACACCAAAGCCGACGTCCCTCTCGAATCTGGTGCTCAGGATGCCGAAAATACCGACCCTCAGGCCGAGCTCCCGGCAGAGAACACACAGCGTGGTGTTCACGATGTTGAAGCCGTGACCCTGTCGTGGTCCAAAGCCACTTTGATCGCCGTCTTTGTCAAGTACATTTCAGTCGTCTTCCTGTTAACATCATGCTAATACGACACAGCATCTGGTTCCTCTACTTTGTCAATGCCTTCCAGTCCTCCATCCTATCCACCTTGCTCCCGTACGTTACCAGTGACTTCGGTAGCCATTCGCTGTTGAACACGATTTACATCGTCGCCGACGCTATGACAGCTGCTGTCTACATCCCTCTCGCAAAAGTTCTCGATATCTGGGGTCGAGCCGAGGGTTTCTTGATCATGACCGTTTTCGCTACCCTGGGTATGGTTATGATGGCTGCATGCCATAACCTTCCCACTTTCTGTGCTGCATACGTACGTTTCGATGCCCTTGAGACTGCGGCATATACTGATTTGTCTAGGTCTTCTACACGATCGGCTTCGGAGGAATGACATACTGTGTCGACGTTATCACCTCCGACGCCTCTAAGCTCAAGAATCGAGGTCTTGCCTACGCCTTCACGTCGTCTCCCTATATCATCACGGCGTTTGCCGGTCCCAAGGCAGCCGAGGAATTTTACGAAAGGTACAACTGGAGATGGGGTTTCGGTTGCTTCGCCATTATCTTCCCGATCGTTGCTGCGCCTCTCTACATTCTCTTCAAGGTGAATCTCAACAAGGCAAAGAACCATAATATAACGGCGACCGAAAGTCATAATCGGAACCTGATCCAGAATATCTGGCACTACATCGTCGAGCTTGACGGTATGTACCTCCGAAACCTGCCCTAGATACGACGACAGAACTAACAATGAGCAGCGTTCGGTGTGATCGTCTTCTCCGCCGGACTCACAGTGTTCTTCCTCCCCTTCGAAATCGCAGACAGCGCCCCAGACGGCTGGGGGTCAGGATACATCATCGCCATGATCGTAGTCGGAGTTGTGATGCTCGGCATCTTCATCCTGCATGAAGCCTACATCGCCCCGGTCCCAATGATCAAATTCACCTTCATCAAAGATCGAACCGTCATCGGGGCGTGTCTCATCGACGCCACCTACCAGATCTCCTACTACTGCTGGTACAACTACTTCACCTCATTCCTCCAGGTCGTCAACGACCTAACCCTCTCCGAAGCCGGCTACGTTAGCAACACCTTCGACGTTGTCTCCGGCGTGCTCCTCCTCATGGTCGGCTTCATGATCCGCAGAACCGGTCGATTCAAATGGCTCCTATACATCGCCGTCCCGCTGTACATCTTCGCCCAGGGTCTAATGATCTACTTCCGCCGCCCCAATCAATCCGTCGGATACCTGGTAATGTGCCAGATCTTCATCTCAATCGGGGGCAGCATCTTCATTATCATCGAGCAACTCGCTATCCTAGCCGCAGTTGATCACCAGCACGTGGCGACCGTGTTGGCTATTCTTAACGTCGTCGGAACAATCGGTGGTGCTATGGGTAGCACCATATCCGGAGCCATCTGGACAAACACCTTCAAGAAGGCTCTCCGGCGTGATCTCCCCACGTCGGAGCTATCCAAGCTAAACAGCATTTACGAAGACCTTGAAGTCCAGAAGGCCTATAAAGTCGGATCGGTTGCGCGTACTGCTATCCAGAATGCTTACGGGTACGCACAGACTAGGATGTTGGCTGCTGGAACTGGTATCATGGTCCTTGCATTTATCTGGACTGTGATGATTCGGAACATCGATCTTAAGAAGGTCCCGCAGGTCAAGGGTATGGTTTTCTAGATCGCCATCCTGAGTATATCCATGAAGCTGGATATGGCCGACCGCGAGTGCTTGCTCGCGTTATCTAAATGAGGCATCGATGTCAAACTGACTTATCGACTCGGAAATCATGTTTATACTTTGACTGTTGGATTAAAATAATGTTAATTGTTCTGTAGCTTGAGAAAAGCATGGCCCTTCCTGGCAGCCCATACCAGTGATTTCTCCCACTGCCATCTGAACTGTTAACATCGATATTGTTTTGAGAACTAACTTGACAGCTAGCGCATGCACTTTTTGAGCGGCAATCAACATAGCTGATTGGTTGACGGTGTTTCAGAGGCAGTTGGCACTGTCAGCATTTGGTAATGGCGCCGTGTTGATAGCTTCGGTGTTGGTGTAGAAGTCCTTCGATACCTCGACGGTGTTGTAGCTGTGGATTGAAACGAGGAGCTTGATACCGTAGTCGTGAAGTTGTCCAGGCGGTTCAGCACGGTGCCGTCCTATGCGTCGGGACTATCGGCTTGGAAGCTGTTGAAGTCGTTCATTGGCGTTCCTTTGACGGTGCCTAATTGGCCTGCTACCAAAGCCCGTCCTTGTCCATCTCCTCTTTTGGGATCTGCGCCGAAGCCCTGACTCGGGGATGCCGATTCTACTCTGGGGTACATTCGCTCTTCGCAGCTTCATCCTCGATAATACCTTACATTATTGCCTCAATGAAGTGCATACAATTTGCCGAGTCCCAGCTTAACTACTACCCACGTGTCCATTAAATATCCGTTTTAATCCAACCCTTGAACCTCCCCCGCGGGTCATACCGCCGTCGTAACCCCTGCAGCCGGTCGTAATGGGGTCCCCAGACCTATACGCGGTTAGCCGGGCATGTGAATGCACTGCAGCACCTACCTTCCTCGGATCTTGAAAGTCTTCGAGACCGCTGGGCACATAGTGCGCTTCTGTGGTGTCTCCAAAGATCTTGAAGGCCGCTTGAGCGGCGAGATCGTGAGCAACCTTCTCCTTTTCAGGGCCGCCATCCGACGGGCAACCAGTTGCAAGCACGAGGGTATGCTTCATCCCTTTGGGCCTCGGCAAGGCGCAGGATGACATTGATCCAGCGGGATCTCGCTTGGATTGAGTTCATCATAAGTAGAATCCACGATACGGAATCCCAGAGCTGACTTACCGTGCATAGCAATCCCATGATAAGATACGTACACTGACCCAGTGCTGGATCATTGCGCTCAATCTCCTCTGACCATTTGACGGCGTTGACGATTGACTCCTTCGAGTACTCGCGAAGTACCATGGGAGCCCAGAATTGCTTCATTGTTCCTTTGACAATGTCCGCTTTGTCTGTACGTAATTAGTACCTCCCTGTGAAGGCAGCTCATCCGATTATGTGAACGAACCTTGCAAACCCGTAACTCCAGCGAGGTTCATAACCTTCGTTTGGTCAACAGCCCCCGGAATATCCAGTGCCCAGCGGAAAGCATCTCGGCCGTGTTCTTCAACCAGGGCGTCGAACGCATGGATAAGGAGCATATCCGAGCCTACACCCATAGACTCCAGGAGTTTCTTCTTCACAACGTAAAACAACATCGTAACCTTCGGATCCAGAGGTTTTGAAATGAACTTCTCAATGCCCTCAGCCACGTGCTCCAGCTTGTCCCGC
Organism: Aspergillus kassunensis; assembly: GCA_027569205.1. NCBI lineage: Eukaryota > Fungi > Ascomycota > Eurotiomycetes > Eurotiales > Aspergillaceae > Aspergillus > Aspergillus kassunensis. Next base: position 270,053 of record JAPDEQ010000039.1, read on the forward strand.
GGGATGAGAATCGCGCCAGCCCAGATATTCTGCGGGTACCGAAATACGCGCAGTACGACCTGGACCATGGCTATTATCATTGTCAGTATGCGACCAAGCACTATTCTCTGTAGGCATACCGCCAAACCCACCACCACCGCCACGGAGAGCCCATAGGAGGTCTGGCTCGCTAGAAGCCCATACAACCGAGCCATCGTACTTGACGACCCTCGCGTCAAGCATATTGCCTGGATCAGAGATACAGCCGTACTCGCCAGAGATCCACGATAGTCCGCCCGTGGTGACTGTACCGCCGACTCCTACGGCTGGAGTTCGAGCTCCCACGACTATCTACATGTAAGTTTAACCCGTAGGGGCCGCGGAGGGTAAGTGGGTAGGTAGGCTCATACCTCCGTACCCGGGTGCAGCCTCCCCCAATTTCCGATACACGTCTCTCCACGTCTGTCCCGCGCCAATCGTCACAATCTCTGCATGCTCGTCAAAGTGGAAGCCGTCAAAGGCACCCATATTAACCACTACATCCCGGGCGCACGTGGAACTGAACCCGTGTCCGTAGATTGCGAAGTCCAGGCCTGATTCATATAACCTGGCGATCACTTTACTCAGGGATTCAACAGAAGCCGGTCGGATGGCGAGTCGCGGGCGGAGCTGTTTCTGCGTCGCCCAGGTTTGGATGCATTTGTCGTACCCTGGTGTTTCTGGGGTGAGGACTTCTTCGGGCTGCAGGGAATCTAACCCTAGTACCTGCGAGAGGTTGTCGCATTCGGCCATTCTGGTGTTGAGATAGAAGGTGTAAACTTCTCGTTGCCTAAATAATTCATTCCAGACTGAATTACGTGCTTTCAGCTTATTTTATGGGTTTTGGTTTATCCATTATATCTTGGTTCCATTCGTGGCTAGACCGCGTATCCATGGTTCACGAGTGGTTTGACTTTCGTTTCCTCTATTATTTAGTAGAATATATGATGCATAGAAGTAAATATGTCGGAGATCAATTCTCAGCCCTAATAACAAGTCGCAAAAATACAGTGCGTCGCTATTATTCTCCGACAGTAACACCATTCGAAAGCTTCAGGCCAATTTTCCACCTTGTAGTTCGAGTCACCGGTATTACTCGAGAACCCTATAGTTAGAACCGTGATACGACTATAGGCGAGGTCGACTTACCAATTCGCGCATTGATATTGTACGCTGCCTTTGCTGATGCTGTCTGGACCTTCGTCACGCGAGGCAGCCGGATCTCCTGGTAGTAGCAGAGAGTCTGAGCCACGTCGCCGGAGAAATTTGTTATGAATATGCCTCAGGGGAATTGTAGCGATAGATGAAGGCCTATAGCGACTGCAACACGTTGCTGATAGAACTAGAGAGATAACAATAGAGAAGAAGTAGAGTAATAAGATAGATAGATAACTAGAAATTAGGTACAAGCAGAGGCCTTATATAGACCTTGAAATGAATACATTTAAAAGAGCTTCTGTACATTACATCATGAGGCACTCTCATGGCTTCAGGTTGTGGCTAGAAGAAATGTGCATGGTTCACTGTTGGCACAAACAAACGATTTATATTCCATACATACATATTGTATTTATGTTCACGGCTCTTCAACCTCGAGGTTCAAATGTTCAAAATGACCTTGAGCACTTTATTCCCTGGCCCCTACCATATCCTGGTGACTCTCTGGTTTCTTTTTCAATGGGATATGGGAGAACACAAAGCCTCCCTAGCTCCGCACGAGGCAGCGGTATATTATCAGACATTAGACTTGTCACCTCTAAATCCTGATTATCTCGTGGGCAGTGTCCCCCCTGCTCCCGGCCATATAGTTGACAGATCCACCCCGTCCATATTCACCGCGGTATTTATTTCTCTCCACTCGTTTTCCGAACGCCGCGCCCTGACATCCTGATAAATCCCGTGTCACATGTTAGCAGCAGCCTGTCCCATCCTCCTGTTTTGATGTGGCCCAAGGCGAAAAATAAAGTAAAAAGGAAAGGAAACAGAGTGGGTACCTTGTATTTGCCCTGTATATTGAACAGGACGTCCAGAAATCCCACGACACCCGTAACAAGCGGGATGAGCTGGCCTGTAGAGGTCACGTTGTAGATACCAGCGACACCGTTCCACCGGAGCATGAGCTCTATTGCAATAATGCAGTATATAAACGACGCCCGTGGGACGATGGTTAAGAGAATGTATTCAATGCTCCAGGGCCTATTTGGGAAATAGTTACAGATCAATTCATGCTGCTCTCGCCACTTTAGGACACGGCATGGCCCAGGGTGGCGGGGGATATATAGGGGAGATGTATAGCTACCTCAGGTCACCGCGAAATGTGGTTTCTGCCTCAGCGGGAGGCATATCCCGAATCATGTCCGCAATTTGGGCGAAAAACGCTTGTGGAGAAGGATCCTGTGAGCGAAACAGATCCGCAAACATCTCTATGCCTGCCACGATGTGTCGCCCGCTCGTCCTGATACGCCCGGCAAAAGATACATGTAGAGATGCGTTATCGGGGGCTGTGAAGAGTTCCCGGTTGATCGGGGCCATCATCTCTTGGAGGCGTGACTCAGCCTCGGCGTATGTTGATAAGGGTGGAACAAAGGCAAGTACTCTGGGTGCATCATACTCGCCGCCTCTGAGGAGGAGATGCGTCTTGTTGAGCTCCGCTACATGTGATCTGATGTTGCTGGTGTCGGATGCACCATAATAGCGCAACAACAAATGCCAGTCCGAAGGTGAAACGCGGTCATTCAGTGATCGCATAGCTACCTCCCGTGAGTCTGGTAATTCCGCCGATGACGCCGATTGTCTCATACGGCCAGCCCTTCTCGCCGTGGTAAGGAGGGCACGGACGCTGTTGGAGTAAATGTGTGCGTAAAAAATAAGGAACGCAGCGCACAGGCAGGCTGATAGCGCTGCAAAGAACCAGCGAACTTTGAAGAAGTGTGCAGCCGGTAGTGGTGCGAAGAGGAATATGGTGTTCCCACATGGCGTTGCAGCGAAGCGCGTACTCGAAACGCCGGCGGACCAGAACCACGCTGATATGCGAGCATGGCGAGGACAGTGACTATCCTGGTGACTGCTCTCCATCCTATCGGCCTATTCTCTAAGAACTGGCTCCTCCTCTGTTGGACGCAGAATAAGCCGCCGAAGAACATATAGATCATTACGATCATTTCCAGTGTGTACGTTTCTCCCTGGAAAGTTAGGACTATGACCGCGATGATAATAGCAACAGTAAAGATGATATAATTAAAAAACAATACGTTTGTGTCAGGTAGATAGAAGAGAGCAGCGGTCTGAGCTGACAACCATTGGAGGTAGATCCCAACTCGAATTCCGAGGCCGTAGAGGTCGGAGTTTCCAGGGAACCCGCATTGCTCGGCCATTGTGCGTGCCTATGTACTGAAAGGGACGATTTGGAGGGTAGGTGGATATATCCAAGATAGTTGATCGTGGCATGGACCTGTGTCAGCACGCGGCCAAGCGTCAAAGCGGGGTTGGGCAGCTCCAGGCGGAGATATCCTATATCAGCCTCTCTGTTGGAGTAATCTATTACTCCAATAGATCGTTATATAGAGTCGTCTCTTCCTCCCCAATAGCTTCGCCCAGTAGAGGTACTGCAATCTCCGATATTAAGCCGATAGATAGCGATCCACTAGTTTCGTCACAAAGTTGCCTCCATTGAAAAGGATTCCGGTTGTAGCCTGTTCATGACCAATTAGACGAGTCCTGACGAAGAAGTAAACATGGTAGAAAAGCAAACATAACTCGGCTTGAAAGTACGTATCCTCGTTGATAGTTTGGTTGTGTCCGTTGTCATGAGGCTTCGGAAATAGAAGGTAGACTGTCTTTTCAAAGTGCATCTTTAGTTGATCACTGAATATTAACCAAATAGCTATGTTCGAACAGTATGTATATACACTTTGCTATCCTTAAGTGGCCTGATGAAGTCATTCTTACGACCAACCATCGGAGAGCCGAGGATCGAGAACCCAGGCTCTACAAGTCAGTTCGACGCCGTTGATATCCACAAGACTACATGTACGGAGCATAGAAGGTTACTTAAATCTTGATATGACAGTGGTCACCGAGTGTCAACATACCGGAGTATCTCAAGCCCATCTTAAGGTTCGCTATCATCTACTCCTGGAAAACGCGTTGTAGATCCGGTCTTCGACTTCAAACAAGTCGGGAAGTCGGACGTATCTCTGAGAGTATACCACCCCGAGGACAGCCCCGCCCCATTGAACCCGAAAGTCCCCTTCTTTACCGCGCTCCTGAAGGGCTCTTCTCTACCAAAAGTGCGGTTGCCGAAGATGGCACCTCTACCACTTGTCCAACCGCCACTCGCGCGATCCACATGGCCACCCGGTATCCAGGAGGCAACAATCGCCACGGATGACCCAGGGAACGGCAGAAACAATCCATGGTTGATGGTTAAGCCGTTGTTCAAAGGGAGATGGGGGCTAGCCTATCCCAAGAAGCTGGAGGATGGAGAAGATACGTTGCAGTGGCATGGTGATGGGTTAGGGTTCCCGAAGGTGAAGTTCTGGTCTGCTGGGGCTTTTTTCGAGGGGACTGTCGGGTTTGGGGTTGCGAGTGTTCTCTATGCTAGAAGTAGAAAGCAGCAGACTAAACATTACTCGCCTCATTATATACTAATAAAACCGCGATAGCCAACTCTTCCTGCTCGCCAGCCTCCGATACTCATCAATAGCCGGGCTACTCTGCAGCGACCCCCTCTTGGCCGGATCATCCAAATCCAACTCAACAAACGACGCCTTGTTGACAACCGAAGCCCTGGGCGTATCATCAGCCTTCGTCCTCACATAATACTGCGCGTCCTCCTCCATAGCAAAATACCACCGTTCCTTCAGCTGCCCCTTCTCGGGACAAGCCCCCTGCAGCCTCACGGTAGACGGACTATTCATCGCAAGCGCAAACAGATTCTGCGGCTCCGTAAAATCCGTAATCTGCTTCCCCCTAATCTCAAGGATCATAAACGCCAAACAAATCGCACTCGTCAAAAACGCAAAGATGAGAATCGGATAGAAAACGCCCTGCCACCGCTGTGTCCTGCCAGAGGTATACTCCACGGACCGCAAACTCGCATTAAACGCCTGCGTGACAGGCTCTGGAAGAATAGTTATCACGGTCTTGTTGTCCTTGGCCGTGTAATTCCAAAAATGTACAAACGGCGCATCTGTCGTCGACATCAACAGCGTATTCCCGGCAAGCACCGCAAGCGCTTCACTGATGCTCGGCAACAGGGGATTAAGAAACACCTCTTTATCCGGCACAAACTGCATTAGAAGCCTCGCATTCGCAGCATCCCCATCGGTGATCCCGGCGTTCAGCGATAGACTGAACCCCCACTCCGACCCAACATTCCTCCAGTCGCGCTGCCAGAAGCCATCGGGGGAGTCATTCGGCAGGCGCACGCTGTATTGCATCGGGCGATCCTGCTCGCAGAGACTCACAAGCTGAGACCCGCTCTCGGCGACGGTATACCGGGTGGAACAAAGCGGCGATTGCTTTGCTTTCAGCGAGCAGAGGACGTACTCCGGTTCTGTGCCGTTGGGACTAGCGCCGAGGAGATAGATCGAGTCGCGAGTGGCGTAGGTCCCTGTGACGTTCAACACGGTGTTGTACTGCTTTGGTAACTTGCCGAAGATCGGAGGTGTGTTCCCTGGGTAATCCGGCCCAAAGCCAAAAATGTCGTCGACGACCGTGCGGTTTTTCCATTCGGCTGGGCCGGGGATGTTGGGCGTCGTTTCGCTTGTCCAGGTTATGGGGTCGAAGTTTTCCGCGCCGTTTGGCCACTCGCTGTAGACCAGCGGTGCGAGCTCTGTAGCGTTCATGCCGACGCAGAGGACGTTGACTGTGGGTGACGGGACCGATGCTTCGAGCTCATAGTTCCCTTCCCCCGAAAGATCCTTTGGCTGGGTTATATCGTTGTCCGGGTGCATTGCGGCAGCGACGACACCAGCATGCGGCATAGCAGCCGTAACATTCTGCACGAATCGCCCGTAGCGATGCCACAGCTGCGTCATATCCTGCTTGTCGATCCAGCTTCCCGTGACCGTCGTATTATCATTGATAGACCCCGTAGGCCGCGGGCGCTCCGTGAGATTCGTCGAGCTCGGGATCTGTTCAGCGGTGACGAGACTCCATTCGTGGATGAACGCCTGGTAGTTGTGATACGCCTGTCCGGCATGCTTCAAATCCAGACAGGTGGTATTCCTGTACACCACATCCGCCTCGATGGGAATAGAAGTTTCGCAGTAACTCGCAAGGTAATTGGTATTGGCGAAAGAGGCGCGAACGTCGCCGACGAGGATGCGGTCTTCTCGAGGGCCCCATTTCAGCTTCGGGGTCACTGTAGCTGGTTAGCTTGCGATGATCCTTGTCGGTTACATTAGAGCGACATAGTTACCTAGGGCTTCCGCAGCTGTGGTGTACAGCATCGCGACTAGGGTCGCTGTCAGCGTAATAGCGCCTAGTATCGTCCAGCCTGAATAGCGCAGGCTCTCCCAGTGCACGATCATCGACCCGGGCTGCATGATCCACGTCCGCATACTCATATCGGCGATGGAGATACCATGCGACCCGCGTGTTATCGCTCGTCGAGTGAGCACCTGTCCCAGAAACGCAACACAGACGGTCACGTAGGCGAGCTCAACTGTCTTCGCGAACAACGTGCTCAGCAGACTGGCCGTCGGGGGAGCGACCTTGCCATCCACGCCGATGAATTTCCCATAGCGAGGCTCCAGAAAAGCGACAACAAGGTACAGGCCAGAAACAAGAGTCGAATAGAAACCCAGAACGAGAATGGTAGCTGGAACCCAGGATAATCGGCGCTGGGTGATGGTTCGCTGGGCCCGGTATGTCGCCGCGTGAGGATTATCGCCTAGAAGCGTCGTTTCGGAGTTCGCGAAGCGCGACGGAGTTTGATCAGCAGGGGTAAGGGATGCTGTTTCGTCGTAGCTCACACATCGCGAGTGCGCTGGTTTATCAGCCGCAGGGAATTGCTGGGAGATTCCCAGCCCGACATCTGCAGGCCCTTCACCTGCAGGCTGCTCAGGCTGCTCGAAATGATCGGTAGACGGGGCCTGCTCATAGCGAATATTCGACCGGTCGCCAAGGTCAAGAAAGCCGCCCCAGGACGAGTTGGATTCAGGAATCACGTCTGGGAGGCGATATTCGCTTGACGTCTTTGGACTTGGAGCCATCATGGCCAACGGATGCAGAAGCTGGGACGAGAGCTCAAACAAACGTCAAACTGACGGCGCTTAAAGGAGGAGAAAGAGGGAAGTTAGATTAGTTAATCCAGTTCACGAGTTGGTTCATGCACGGTTACACAGCCTCGTTCCTTCAGCCTTGTCCTAGCTTAAGCTGTCAGACTGCCAGTTCTTTGTTCAGCGAAGTGAGATGATAGCAGAGCTTGCAAAGGGAGAAGACATGAATACAGAATTGTACACTAGATATAATGGAAAACTTCAATATTATCGCTATACAAGAGCCCTAACGGTTGATTTGAACGCTGAAGTTGATGAAGATCACCGCCATCTTTCAGCTGCTATAAATAACATTTAAAGAGCCCAGATAACTCCCCACCTTTGGCCGACCGTCCAGTGTCAAGCAAAGCTCCAGCATTAGCTTCGGGGTCCGGAGATCTCACTCTTGGTGCGTCGTACTGAACTTGAAATAAATCCAAGTCAAATGCAAGTGAGACGAAGATTATTATCAGAAGAGCTGCCAGTCTCGTCGGATCCTCGAGCGCACAGTCGCGGTGGCTGGGGGTTCTTTGTTGACCATGTTACACACCTGCTCGGCGTTTTTCCCCTATACAGACAGCCCGTTCTACCTATCAATTCCTTCTACATCTACGTGGCAGGATGTCAGCCTTGTGAGTTAAGCAGAATCCGAGCAATGGACGCATTCAACAGCGATAAACCACGTCGGGTCGAGTCGTGATCGACGTCGAGGAGCTCGAGCCAGGGCCCAGAAGGCTACTTACAATCCTACAAAATGAACTTCCCGAGATTGGCAGCAAGACGATCGAATTAAACTACTTGTGGTCGACATCTAGTCCGGCACACGTATATCGTGATCGAAATCAACAACCGCGACTATGATTTCCAACCCGTCCACACAAACACCTCTCCTCCCTCTCTACATTGCGCGACGGCAAAAAAGAACCACGAACTGGATCGTTGCCAGGGAACCCGTTCATGATAGTCGAGTGGCTGCAGAAATCGCGGAAGCACACGCATGTCATGCCTGGGATGAATATCCTCCGTTTGTTATTGACCACCACACTCCGCCTGTGTATTGGAATCCTCGTCGTTACTTCCCCAGCAATAGGAGCGATAAGGAGAATTCCAGTATCTTCAAAGTCTACTTCGTACCTTGCGCCCTCTATCCAGTAGCGAGCAAAGCAGATGGATGCCGTGGCGCATGCAGCCCAGCCTTGTCCGTCGCACGCATATCAACACACACGAGTCAGATCACGAATTGCCAGCAGAACCAAGGTGCAAAGCGCCAGAAAGTCCGGCTAACCTGCAGCTAGATATTAACCGTGGGGGCTGGCTTGGCCGTTGTTGGAGTTCAGCTGCCCCGACGATCTGCCCTATTTACAAAATCCACCCCGTCCCGCCCCTGCGCGCCGTTGACCTTCTTTTTCTTCACGTCCTGCTCCAGGACACTCACCATCTCACGATCATCCGGCAAGATGGCTAGATACCGGTCTCTACTCGCCGTTTTGCCTGCGCTGCTGAGCACAGCAACTTCCGTCTGCTACTATCCGAACGGCGAAAGCGACCCGAACCCAGTCAATGGACGATGCGTCGCAATAGACGGACAGACGAGCATGTGCTGCGCTCTAAACCGAACGAATCCATACGGAGGACTCCAAAGCGACGGCCTAACCGCGGACGTGTGCATGGAAAACGGGCTCTGCAAGAATCTCCAAACGAGGACCGACGACGACGGCGGCGAAGTCCGTGTCACTGCGTACTGGCGAGATCTATGCACGAGTTCCGAGTGGCCGGAGGAGAATTGTCTCAATGTCTGCAGCGATGGTGATGTGCGTCTACAACGTTGACCGGCTTCGGATTCGAATGACATTGACAGATATTTAGGACGGCGAAAGCACGGCCCAGATTACCCCTTGCGACGGAACAGACAATTCAACGGAATGGTGCTGCGGTTTAAATGCGACCGACTGCTGTGGCACTTCCGACGCCATCACGATCGCCCCTGTACTCGCTGCCCTAGCCACGTCCACGTCCTCATCCGCAACCTCAGTCGCGTCCCCTACGACAGGTCCCGGATCAGATCGCGGAGCAGACACTGAATCAGACACCCAACCATCCTCGTCCTCATCAAACACCCTCTCCACGGGCGCAAAGGCGGGGATAGGTGCCGGAGTCGGTGCCGGAGGGATCGCTATAATCGGAGCACTGCTCTACTTCTGGCTGCGTCGCCGGAAGGCAGAACCAGCGTATGTGCCGACCGGGGTCCCAGGGCCGGAAGGCTCCCCACAATCGGACAAGTTTGGCGGATACTATGGACAAGCGCCGAATATTGCAGAGGTGGATGGCGGGAATATGCACGAGCTGAATGCCGGCCCGGTGAGGCATGAGTTGACGGCTGATCCTGTTCCGGTTTCGAGGTTATGACAGAGTCGATCTGTTGTGTATATACTGAATTGAGAGTTTGACTGTATCTATAGAGCGCGGGGTTCCGGGAGTACATGAATGAGATCTTGCATATACCTGGTTTCAGCTTCTCCTATGAGTGGGATATCTGGCAGTTGCTCAAGGATGGGCTGTATGCAACATGTTAGAAGACTCAAGAGCCTAATAAGAGTAAGGCCCCCTTGCCTACCTCCGGCTTCAATCCCGACGAAGGGCAGCATGACGGGCAGTGACTGTCAAATTTGCATCAGATCTGCATCTGGTTCATGGAAGTCATCCTTGCGCAAGGAGGAACTGAGATGATAACAAAGGCATTATTATGTCTTACACTTTGTTCTATTCCTGGTTCGCATCTATACCCTCTTTGTTGAGTTATCAATGGCTTTCCTTCCTTATAAGAACCCCTCCAACGACAACTCAATATTAATCCCTGTCATTGTCTCTATTCCAGCCCTGAGACGTCTTGGCTTCGTGTAAAACACCGCTATCATCAACCACAGGAAACAATGACCGACTACAAGCTCTATATCGGCACCATCGAAGCTAAGTCTCCGGACAGGGTAGACGAATGGGCTGTCATATCATTGCACCCCAACGGCAGAGATTGGACGTGGTACACGACGACCGGAGGTCTTCACGACAACATCCCATACCTATCTGAACGTATTGAAAGCAAGGGCTGGCCGCATACAAAAAGGGTGGAGTTAAAGGAGACAGTATATCTTGGCCTCCTCGCTGAAGCCAAGGTCTGGAAGTTCGAGTACTGGTTTTGGAATACCTGGCCTGAAACGAGCCAGTATTTCGCGCAGTCTTTTGTTACTTATTGCTGTGTACATAATGTTATTGACAAGGAGATTCTTGGTATATTAGAATCGGCTTTACTTGCCACGAATACCGAGCTTGAAGACTGTTATTGGCATGAATCGGAAATAGAACGACAGGAATGGTACCGTGTTAGGGGCATAGACCGGGGGAGTTAGCGTTTTCCGGTCGCGATTAAGTGAGAATGCATCATATTGTCAATTAGTCCGAAGCAGCTGTTTTTGAGGTACTCTGTATTAGAAGAATAAAATGCGACGTAATTGGTCGACCCCGTAGGATTTCGAGGGGTCGGTTAAGCCATAATGAATGTACATGTACCATGCTCATAGTAGATAAGTCGGTCGAACATATCATGAACAGAGTCTCAAATGAGATATGATCATTTCCAATAAGCTGTTTGGCGTGAGAGCAAATTCGCAGGCTTTTCTCGTCACAAATTTATCGTTCCAATGGATTCATAGCCTTAGGGACATAAGGTTCCTCAAGGTACTGAATCTCTTCCGGCGTCAGCTTGATCTGGACACTTGCAACAGCCTCATCGATGCGCTCTTTAGTGTTCAGCCCGACGATAGGATACTCGCTCGGGTGACTCAGTGACCATGCGATCGCAACCTGTGCCATGCTGATTCCCTTCTTGCCAGCCAATTCTTCCACACGGTCAATAATAGCTTTGTCGGACTCGGACTCGCGGGTACGAACGAGAAGACTTATCCCAGGATCGGTGGTTTCGCGCACGGTAGAGCGAGAAGCCCAAGGTCTGGCGAGGGCTCCACGTGCGACAGGAGACCAAGGGATAAGAGATACGCCGCTGTCAAGGCAGTAAGGGATCATTTCACGTTCCTCTTCGCGGGCAATGAGATTGTGGTAGTTCTGCATGGAGATAAATTTGTGCCAACCGTTGCGAACGGCAATGTTTTGTAGGGTCTGGAATTCCCAAGCGGCCATCTACAAGAAAGAAAGGTGTTAGTTAGTGCTGCTTGTTCGGATTGTTGAGGGTGAAGCATACCGAACTGGCGCCGATGTATCGAACCTTGCCGCTCTCAACTACGTCATTCAGCGCCCTCATGATTTCCTCGCGTGGTGTCTCACGGTCGAGCCGGTGGATTTGAAGCACGTCAATATATGTTCCCAGTCGCTCTACACTGGCATCAACGGCCTCCAAAATATGTCTGCGAGAAAGACCGACGCGGTTCAAGAAGTCACCCGCGTTCTGTCTCCCGGATGTGAGAGAGGAGGGAAAGTTCCCCTGATCATCCACGCCAAAGTAACATTTGGTCAAAATCACCACTCGGGAACGGGGGATGTTGTATTTCTTCAGAGCCCTGCCGATAATTTCTTCGGATTTGCCGTGGGAGTACATATCGGCCTGGTAAACATTTGTTAGAACACGCGTGTTTGCTCCCGCATTTCTCTCCTTACAGTATCCCAGGTCCTGATGCCTTTCTTGTAGGCGTGTTCAATGAGCGGAAGAGATTCTTCTTCATTCAGCACCCAGCCCTGCCATTCTGGGGCGCCGTATCCCATGGCACCCAGTATCACCTTTGAGACCTTGAGGCCCGAATCCCCCAGCCTGTGTCATATTATCACCACAGGTCAGCAATTACGTCTTGAACAGTCTTTGAAGCGCCTACCGTGCATATTCCATTTGTCCGGCGATTGTAGTACTGGTCAGCGAATTGTGTCGATAACAGAAAACAGCTGGTTGAAGGCGAGGGCGAGGACGTCTTTCCCGCAATAATCCAGACTGACACGTCTAGGACGGAGTTAGGACGTACCGGTAGTTAATTGGCGTAAGTCCGGACGGCCAGTCTTCATCTACCAGTTAAGCCCATTTCACTTTTACCCACCAAGCATATTATTCTTCGTTGTTGGGGCGGAATACAGCAAGCCTAGTTTTTGCCTGTGAATTTCCTGTTACGGTATCCTTTGTGTTGCGGAGTAAGTATTTCGACTTCACTATATTCTTAATCAAGTCGTCTTCTCGTAGCTTACCAATCACCAGCCACTCTAAGGTCTTGAACTTAAGGATAAATGGATATCACCTCTCCAAGAATAAGCATTCAAAGTGCTGATGTTGTTCCTCTGATAAAAATGACGATCGTGGCAGAGCAAAGCCCCTAGAGCTGGGTTTCCGATGGGTGCCGCTAACGGCACACCCCAAATCGCTAATGGCACACCCCCTCCTCTACTTTAAAGTTTAATAACTCTACCAATTTTGATGATATCAACTTCTAATAATAATTGACTAATTATTTGAAATACTACCCTTCTATAGATATTATAAAAAAATAAAATTTAAATAGCTAAATTACTAAAAAATATAAATATATTTATTTATAATCATTAATATTTATTAACTTAAATTTATAGTAGAGATAACTATATTTCTTAGACGCTATATTATAGATAATTAGATAATATTTAAGAAGGATTTTATATAAAAGATATTAAATACTATAATAATTAAGACTTAATCAAATATTTCTTGAATTATAAAAATTATAGATGTCAGACGGCAGGGGTGTTTGCCTGAGGCAGCCATTATTGATCAGGCAACCACCAGAATGTTTCTATCGATTTCGACCCCACTTTTCATGACATCACACTACCAGAATGTTCTCTTTTGATTTCTAATCTGTTTTCTATATGATGTCACTCCTTTCTGTTTTATTCTACCACTGTTTTTGATTATTAATTAGAAGATTCTGGGCCATATGGATTTCAACATAAATATGGCCTACTTCCCTCTGGTTTAACAGGGAGAACAGACAGTTTCTTACCGATCTCAAGGTACTAGAGAGCTCCAGATCCGGGGAGTCTCCTAGGTAAAGCCTAAATTCATTGATTTTTATTGATTTTTCACTTATCTCTCACTTCCTTCTCACTTTTCTATGGTGTTTCCTTACAGGTCTGAGAACGAAGTGAAAGTTACCTCAAAACTAGCTGGGAACTCCTCTGATCTACCGCTGAACCTCGGATCACATGACCCGACGGTTCGACAATAGATAATATTATTTAATATAGCTTTAAAAATAAGGATTTATATTAAAATAAAATATATTATAAAGTAAATATTATCTAGAATTAATATTTATTAATTTTAATAATTGAAGTATAGTAAAAGTAATAGTCTTATGAATAGAATTATAATTAAATGTCACGGGTTTACGATATTGACAGCGAATAATGCCTCAGGCATCAGCGGTAATGGGACAGGTACCAATGATCGACGAAACTATCACGGATCCCTACCTTTACGCAAGATTCCTGTCTTCACGTTGT